>DWPV01002107.1:0-18131 GCA_018251915.1 Urbanus proteus proteus
TTTGAAGTCGGTTAAAAAGGCAAAGGGCCCTGAGTATCGACCTGCCTAGGGCCTCTTACAAGGTTAATCCGGCTCTGATTCTTACTAACAATGGATCTATGTTGTCTGATTAATAAACGAATTGAATTGAATTGAATTGAGGTGAGTGTACGGAATTTGAGGCTGATGTGTCAGAGCATAGGCGAGTGCATTGTGATGGAGAATGAGGCGGAGGGCAGTAGACTTAGGGCTTAGGGCGGTAGACTTACCTACATAGTATAAAACAAAGTCGCTTTCCGCTGTCTGTCCCTATGTGTGCTTAGATCTTTAAAACTTCGCAACGGATAGATAGAGTGATTCAAGAGAAAGCTAATATGATATAAGACATGAAGTATTTGCACTTCTATGTGATAACGCCAGGAGTTTCAAGTAAGTTTCAGTGTTGAGTATACCGGGAATTTTAAATAAATCACTATTAATTGTAGGTAAAAATAAATGATAAATTACTCATACTTTAGTCGTGCCATAAGGGGCCTCTCTCCCCTTATCACAGCTGGTCACATTTTGGAGACCCTACTGTGACAACACGTTCTTTGACAAATACAAAGAGAAAGATAAATTAAAACAGCAGTAACAAATTTAGAAATGTGACGTCATGAAATTAAGGATTCCTTCTCGACCCTTTACACACACACTTTGACGACCCCTCTCCCCCCTTTACTGTATGACATAATTTATGTATGACCCGATAGAGGATAAAGATATTGATTGATTTTCCATTATATTATTCCAGATCAATGACCCAAGGTAAAGGTGAGTTCACAATGGAATACAGTCGTTACTCGCCGTGCCTACCCGACGTACAAGAACAACTCATCAGAAAGTACCAAGAAGAAATGGGGATACTACCAGACCAAAAGAAGAAAAAGAGCTAACCGCCTAGATATGTTAGTTAATTATGTAATTATATTATTAATTGTATTGTAAGGTTTATTGATAAAGTAATATATAAGTAGCGAATTATATTTATTCGTGTTTTTTATTCTCAAAATATATTCCCCCTTTTTTCGTATTTATGGACTATGAGTATTACTTTCATGGTATTTTTAAATAATAAAATCAGTACTTTACTGATAATGGCTATTTCACAGTGACCAGAGACTACAGATAAAAATATTTCCAAATATTAAATTAATCTATAGCTCTATTTTGTGCATGATAACCTCATTTTTTTATTACTATTCTACAAATATTAATTATATTATTAGATGTAATTTTGTTTCAAAATCAGAATCAAAATCAAAAATATTTTATTCGAAGTAGATTCTTTACAAGAATTCTTTTTGAACGTTTTTAATATATTTTTTTCACGATCGCCACTTCGGAAGGTGTTTAGTTATGTTATGTTTAATACAACAATAGGATTAGGATACAATTTAGGATGGTTAAGTAAAAGAAAACAACTAAATATTAAGAAAAAATCCATTTATTCATAACACTCCACTCCTCGAAAACAATACAAATCCGTATAACAAACATATCCCAGGTACACTTAAATTATTTATCGTACATCCATATACCTTATATCAATGCCTTATTTAATACTTGGGATTAACACTCACTACATTGCCAAATTACTACCTACATTGTTATGCGTATCTTAATGTAAGTAGTCAGAAAAAGTTAATTTGAAAACCTACATAGGTAATATTATGCTTGAAACAGATTCACAACTTGATGATTTCATATAGGAAATTATAGCAGAGTGCCTAAATCAATTGAATTTTATCTTATTTTTTTTACAGAGTACAATATAATTTAAATGTGTTTCTTTAAGTATTTATTTTATTTCTAATAGTCATCCTATTTTAGTAGCTGGAAGCATTAAGGTCATTAAGTTCGATTGAACATGTAAATCTGTCCCAAGCTTTATATCAAAGTTAATTTACATCGAATTACTTGTAATAAGTTTAAAATTATGGATAAATTTATATAAAGGTGCTTAGGACTAGTTTACGTACCGTGTGTTAAACATTTTACAAATTACTACATTATAATTACTTTGAATATTTGGATAAAATGGTTAATTACAAAGGTAAAAATTGATATTGACGGTTATTAGTTAATTACAAATACTGATACTGTAGATCACCAATTAATGTCAAATATATTTAGTTCTTTTAAATTTTGATATGTGCAAGTATCAAATTTCGGAGCCTCGTCTGGTAAACAAAGACATCCGGGTTCGAACCTTGGTCATCCAAATGAAGAATTTCTTTTCTGATTCTGGGTTATTTAGGATTTTATGTATGTATTTGTATGTATGTGTTCATAGTTTCTACAGTACAGGGAAATCTATTAACGTAGAAAGAGACATTTAAAAATGTAGTGGAAAGAATTATAACGATAATACAAAATACATGATACAGAAAAATTTCTTTTCTTAGTATTTATTGAACACTAAGTCAACATCGAACACATTTTACGACTAAAGTGTAGGGGCAATGACCACATATCTCAGATTGATTGCATGTTCGTTATTCATTTCAAATTCATCAAAATCTAAGTTAAGACTTTTCCTAAAACTTGTATAAATCAGGACAACTTTATAATAATATTGACAGTGTATAATTTACTACGTTTTACAAACATTTTACGACTATTAAAAAGGGTCTAAAAATGCGAAGTCTATTATGTTATATAGGCACTAAAATAATTGAAATACCTATGGGTTTACCACTAAAACAAAAATTCGCTACTTATTGCATTTGTACAAAACATGATGTATCTAAAAAATGAGATATAATTATTAATATTACAAATAAATTGACATTCAATAACTCATAGAAACAAAACAATTTAAGTTTATGGAATAATTCCTACACATAAGTATTTGACATAGAATGACACGTAATATTTAACAATTTTTAAAAAATTGAGGGCGCCACTGCTCTTGAAAATTTTCTTGCGGAGGTAGGAATAGCATTCTTTTCTATACAAAAAAATCAAAATAGTCTACAATACATTTAAAAACTGGTACCTATGATGTATGTTTTCTTTCATATTATTGTAATTTATATGAAAAAAAAAAATCAAAAATTGACATTTATTGTGTAAAATAAGAATCTAAACCCTATATGTTTCTATTGGCACTAGTTTTAGTAATACATTTTATTATGGGTTCCTAATACTATCACTATGTAATATTTAACTACACTTATATGTGGATATAGATAAGGAATACAATGTTAACCCACACGGACTTGAATTAAAGATAATGGGGTTAAAATATTTCAAACAAAATCCTATTTATTTTATTACAAAATAGACTCTACCTGTTGTTTTTTATAATTTATTAATAAAAATATATCGGGTCGGGGGTATATTGAAAGTATATTGGCATAAGAAAAAAAGGAAAATATGGTAGAACAAATTTGCAAATGTAAAATGCACTATTTTTTTAAATACTATTTTTAACACTATTTTGTTAAATTATGAGTCAGAAATTTAATGATAGTAAATGTATGTCAACCATGTTAGGAGCTTGATTGCATATTGCAAAATGCTGTTTACGTAATTTCGTATTTGTGTTAAGATAAAAATACATTTATTCTGTACTTATATAATTTAATAGCCCTGAAACTCTGCATAATATTTAATACGTGACGTATTATAAAGAAATCTAAAATCCACTTTTTGTGGGTTAACACATTATTGCTTATTTATGTCCGTGTAACATTAGTTTTTTGGTTTGATACTTGTTAAACTTACACACACTTAATGTTATCACAACACACAACACAGTAAACATTAAAAACACATTTATAACTAGACTAGAGTAAGCCACTCCAAACAAAATAAATAGTACATACAATTAGAAATATATCCGTAATTGATAGTCAAGCTCAGAGAAATGGCTGAAAGTGAAAAAAGTAACATAAGGATTATATTATCTGTTACGCATTTTGGTGTCTAGAAATATTAAATTTAATGACTATACTTCTATATACAGGCATATCTAGGTGGTAACGTAGGCATTTATCAAGAATATTCCACTACGACTTCTAAACATTCTTGAACAGCCCTATTAAACTGATGTCCTGAATGAAAAGATTCTTATTTGTATGTTTCGTCACTTCATCAACACTGATTGAGTTGAAAATACTCTTATATATATTTTTTCAGCTAACAGTTTATGGTACAAAAAAGGTAAAACTATTTAGCTCTCAAGATCTTTCAGGCATTATGTCTCATCATGGATTTTCATGAGCTAATCTTACCGCTGTGTTCTTAGATGCCTGTTTGCTACCATCCTTAAATCTATGTTGTATTTACTACATTATATTTACATTACTCAGTCCCTAAACTATAATTTGTGCCAATATATTACGCTAAGTTCCTATCTACAATTATATAGTAATTGAATTCAATCACAACTCACAAACGCATGTAAGTACCTTCCTTATACATAATTTAAAGATTAGTACAATTTTCAACATCTACCTAATTATTAACCTTACATTGAATTAAACTACGTAGTGTAACTTATACTCTTATTATAACACACATAATTACTTACGTAACATGTTAGATACTTATAAAAAGATTATGAAGGAGCATTTTCTAAGTTGGTTATTATAAAATAATATACAATTATGAATATAGTATAAGATAAAAATAACATTACCGTTTAAAACTGAACAGTTTTAATTTAAAAACAAAAAACAAACTATTAAACATTGTTATAAGATTGAGTTGGTAAGTAACCTTTAAATATATTGGAAAGTAACTTACGTTACTTAATCGTAACTTATTTAAACCTAAAAGCCCAATATATCTGATAATATATACTATTATTCATAACTTAGACCGATGTTTCAGCAGAAGTGCTGCTTTTCCTACCATCACTCTTTTTACAGCTGTTCCAAGAGTCCTTGTATCTTAAGAGGTCGCTCTGAAAATCACCCAGATGGCGTTGAAAACTAAAATTTACAAATAATAACATAAATACAGATACCTACTTATTACGTCTAAAGCATGCGTACCGAAGTGAAGTTCATGCATTTAGTAAAAATTTACTTATTAAAGAAAGTCAAATTAGTATTATTTATAGTTAAAGTACTAATAATTTAAAAAAATCAGAAAAAATCAGAAAGAAAAGAAAAAAATGTAGGTTCATAAAAGTAAGATCCAGTTACAAGACATTTAAAGCAAGAAAGCTAAAACAATGTATGTATAGAAATTATCTAAAATTTAAAATATATGGAAGTAAAGGATAAGTACAACAATACCTAAAAAAATCAATTTACTTACACACTAGTCATTAAGTATATCATTAGATTTATATTTGAAGAACGATTGAGAGACAGTTTATTGCAGACAAGGATAAAGAAAAGCCATTGATTAAAGTAATTTCTCGATACATTATTAGTGTGGTAAAGCTTTTTAGGAAAGTACGGAAAGTGCCTTGAGACCTTCGTTCTTCAAAATATTCTCTTGACGAAATAAACAATAATTAACACATAGTTGTATATGCAACTAAGTATAATTTACAAAATCTACAAAATTAAACTATTGTTTTGTTATATTTACATCCGTATAGTTTCTCCTAGTTCATCTTTTCCATTTGGCACATCTCATCAAACACGTATTGTATATCTTTTATATACCTAATGGTAATGTTATGGCTATTTACATTCTTAACAAACAATGTTACCAAGAACAAATTGTAACTATTGTAGCGTACTCAACAACAGCGACATTAAACGTTACATTATTATTTTTATTTAGTTCTATTTAACTTACGGCTTTATAATGGATTTTATTATCAGCACTGTGGTTGGCACGCTTCTGATTAATATTAGAGGCTACATCAAGTGAGCTAGTGCTAAAGGGTATGCTTAACTTCATGCACGTTGTTTGGTGGGGTACCGTGCCATGCGTCCATGCGGTGTCCTCATGGCTATAAGACGTGAGGCCAACATGCGCGATTCAGAACTTCGTGTCATTGACGCACACCTTCATTGATGGATCATCTTCCTCTGCCTCTTCCATCGTGGACAGCCTGCGCTCAATCTCTGATTGTGCAGTTTTTGATATCAGTTTCTTGTGTTTAATGCTGGAAATAAATTTGATTTCAGATTTTCGTCATTGCTCTTTTCTCTGCAGCACTTACTTGCTATTAGATGTAGAAAAGCTTTAAAATCTGTTTTGATCTATGGTTACCGTTGAAGTTTATTTCATACTTACTTTTTCTTTCCGCTTTTGGCTTTGGCATCCTTTGATTCGCTTCGATTTACAACGCTATTACTATTATTAACCTGCTTCCAAATCCCAGTTTTGTTAACCTCCTCTGAGATATTTATCGATGTCAAAGGTATGTTCATGATGTTACCATTAATCAAGGGAATTTGTAAATTTTCTTGATATGCTGGTGGGTTGTTTTTGTTGTTGGCGTCCTAGAATGGAATAGCTTAAGAATTGTCTTTACAAGCAAACACTTAACTACAATTCATTTTACAGTGCAAAAGTGCTACGTGAAAATGATGTGGAACTATTTACACTTTAACATCTACTTACATTTGTACATTGATTTTAAAATAATAGCGCCAATTACATTCACAGCACAGAGGATAATTGATGATCGGCAAAATAAAATACGGTTGAACATCAACGAAATACTGAGTTTATTACCAGATCAACAATAAGTACATGAATAACAAAAACAGTGACTACACGTTTATGTGGCAGGATGACGAAGGAACGAAAATATGATTTGCCGGAAATGGTGTCTGATCAATTCCAACCGCAAAGACGTGATAGTTTCGCATGCCATCCCACCTCAGCATCACCCAATTCCCGGAGCTCGTCTTGATTGCGCTTTGTTATTTCTGGCATAACGTCGTCCAGTATCTTCATCTCCCTTCTAGTGAAGAAGAGGTCCAAAGCCTTTCTGATTCCAATCATGACTACCAACATCAGTGGGAACAAAATTGACGTCATCGAAAACGATTTGATCACCCATAAACAGACCAGACAAGCCAGTTGGATGAGTGTGAATAAGTGCACGCGACGAATGGGAACCTACAAAAGAAAAATGCAGTTATATATCAAGTACATACTAGTGAAATAATTGTCGTGAAACAATCTCACCTGTCTGAGGAACATGTGGTCCGGTTGATACTTTTGTGGCATAAACATAATTAATATTCTATCGAAGAACTGAAGGCCTTTCAGTGATGCCACTCCCATGTAAAGAAACACTCCAAATAAAACCGGCATTGGTATATTTCTCAAAACTGGGGTTAATACTACTGAGCATCCAATAGTTAAAAATATAAGAATGTGCGTAACTCTTTGTTCTCTCACACCCAAAAATTGAGGCTTTTCTCCCGGAGCAGCACACTCTGACTCAACTTTCAATGAGTTTACATGATTAATGCTCAAAACTGTAGCTGCTACAAACCATGGCAGGCCCATAACTGAGCATATCTGAATAAGGATTGCCAGTACAAATAGATCCAAATGATATCCGCATCCTTTCTTCAATTTATTCTCTTTGCGGTTAACAATCACAGCTGTAATTTGCTGATCCATAAATATCAAAATTGTTCCTAGTAAAGCTGGTAATACTGCCACCAGAGCCGAGTAAAACGGGTTTCCATTGAATGGAGTTATAATCCAATTCCTTGACGGTAATGTTGGTTTGAACTCTGAGGGAACTTCTAATTTAGGAGTTTTGACTCCAACTTTATAATCCAGAAAAGACATCGATAAGATAGCAATTATGACGGAGAAGTCGCTTATGATTGACCTGACCTAAAAATACACAAAATTTTATTATGATGGTAAAATATTTATTATGTCAATAATATTATTTAAATAAATTACATGTGAAACATAAAAATTACCTTTGACGGGAAGAACAAAGAATTTTTAAAGTCCTTCAGAATGATTGAGATCGTAAATGTGCCCAAAAATAGAATAATAGACATCAAATAGACATCTGGGATGTATACTTTTGTATCGCAAGCGGGGCCGGATAGAGTTCCATTTAATAACTGAAAGAAAAATAAATTAGCTAATAACGTCGGTTTCATTTCTTTGATGTGAGTATACATTGCTCCAACATGTGGCAGATATTAAAAACCAATTAGTGAAGTACCTGGCACGAGGTTCTGTCCATAGACGTCCAATTAAACTGCTCCGGAAGTTTAGAGTAATTACTTGGTAAACAGTAGCAGTCATAATTGAGAATTTCATCGGACCGTGTCTTCAAAGGATATTTTTTGCCGATAGATATAACATTTTCCACTGCCTAGAAAGTAATGGTAATCTTGTGATATTTTCTTCAAAAATCTATTTTATTTATGGAAATTTACTACATACCTTATATATGAATATAAAGGCTATCAAAGTAGCAAAGTTTTCCTCTGTAAATCTTGTAATATAGCATACCAGGGCACTAGCATCGATCGCTACTAATACTATCAATATTATCGTCGTCCAAGTTCCGATACAAAATCTGAATGACATGTAATCCCAACCGATTTGCTTACAAAACTCAAATACAATTGTTTCAAATACCAAAACAGGACCGGTTGAACCTAAAATTGTCAAAGGTTGCCCTGAAAAGAGACCGTATCCCATTCCGCAAACAAATCCTGAGACCAAAGATTCCATGGCTGCCATATTTTTTCCAGTCGCTTCACCCAATAAGCCGCCAAAGGTAATGATAGGGGATAGACAGGCAAAGTAAAGAAATATCCATGACGCAATACATTGTAAAGCCAAAGCATCTTTGAAATCAGACCAATACCAGGGCTTTTTTCGCTTTAAGTCGTTTATCAAACCTCCAAACAATTTTCCACTTCTAGCTAAACCTGACTCCTCTCGTTGCCTTTGTTCTTCTTCCTCCTCATCTGGCTCGTCTTTTGGATTATTGTCGTTGGGTCGTTTCCTTGGGTCTTGAGAAGGAATGGCAGCTGGAGGTTCAATGCGTATTGCAGGGTCCCATTCTCCAGGTGGCAAGACAGTAACAGCATCTAGGAATTCATCTATACCCGCCAGTAAATGGTCTCTTTTCTTGGCTCTATAAGCAACTTCGTGGAAAATTTCGTCAGACATTAATGTGGCCATTGCACGGCCAATTTCATGAAAGCTTGAATTGCTGTTAGGTGGGCCAAGTAACACAAACATGAACCGAGTTGGTACCGGTACTTCAGTTAAGTCGCCCATTATTGTACCAGTTTTAAGTCTGACGAAGGCTGATAATGTTTTTTCTAGGAAATCCACTTCCCCAACTAAAATATTGGAAGCCTCGGCCCCTGGAGGTATTTTGCGCATAAAGTGAGTGTTGCATTTATGATTAATATCTCCATTCATGTGGAGGTCTCCTGAACTATGATTCCGATTCATTGAAATATTGCTCGGACTTTTTACCATGCCCTCGTCGTGAACTGCACCTGAAAATATTTTCAAAATTTTTTTAGCATCTTTCTATGACAAAAGTTTCAAAAGTTAACGAAACAGCTAATAGTGTCAAGTGCAAATTTAACAACAAACCGTATGAATAAAGATGATGATTCAAAATCCAAAAATAGATTTTTGAAATGATAATTTACAAATGAGATGATTATTTTTGAAAGTACACTTATTCCGTATAGCATACTTTGAGTGGTTTTAAGCACGAGCGAAAGCGAACCAACAATTAAATTTAAACAAAATACAGTTGAAACAACAATATCAGCATTTAGCTATACATTTAATAATGATATGGAGCGGAATCATTTGTATTTATGAAACGATTTATAAAGAGAAGTAAGTTAAACAATAAATAAAAAAGTGTTGAGAATAAATAACATTGAAGAAGACATGTTAAGGATAGCGGTTACCCGCGTTGGGGATGCCTAGGAAACGACCGAAATCTCCTTTGTGAGAATGTCCGCTTGTTGTCCCTCCTTCCTCCACTGCAAGATACATAATGCCAATTTTTCACAAAGGATATAAATTTAGTTAGTCCTTATTACAACACACATACATATTTGTTAGTAAAACAACAAAAACCACACCGGTTACGTAGGTATGTAAATTAGCTTATTTCTTAGTGCGTGCGTGTTTTGTGGGTTCAAGGAGCGTGAATTCGGTGAGCTTGTGCACGCTTGTTACCGGATCCCATCTGACCTGGAACAGCTAGGTAAGGGCCCCTGGAATCTGCTGCTGGAAGTAGAGCCGTGTGAGGCGACGAGGAAGGCCCTCGACAACTCCGCGATACAGAGCGTCGAGAGCCAGCCTCCTGGTTATCTGACAGGATAGCGCCACATTATCCGTTTAATCCATGCTAAATTTATTCTTTAGCGGTAAACAATAAGATTTAATTTAACGTTCATAACATTATGGTAAAAAATACATTTACTTACTTTTACAAGATGAATGGTTCTTTCCAATGTCAGCTAGTGATCTAATGAGTGGCAGTCTCGACATGTTATTATGATTGCGTTTCTCGTACTGATGCCTGTGTCGTCTTAGTAGTGCGTCTTTCACCTTTTCTCTGCAATCATATGCTAAAGCACCTTCAACGACCATATGGTCCAAAACACTTTCCGCCACTTGTTCTAATGAATGTGCTTCCATATCAAAAATTACTGATCCATTTAGAATCAGGCTTCGTAGTTCAAATAGTGAATGGAGTGATAATGTAGCAACATGTGGCTTGGACCATCTATTGCCACCCTCTTCTACATCCTCCTCAAATTTAATCCATCGAGCTGTTTCCTTCCATTCAAGTTCGTCCCCATCTTTGACGAGCTCTTCCATTTCAGAGAACAACGGGTGAGATTCAAGCGTTGCATCGTCAATGTCTTCTCCGAGAATAAATTGTACTCGCTGAGCCGGCGGAGTGACTGAAAATAGTTGACACTTATATAGTTCTTACAAAATAAAAACATACCTATTAAGAAATTAAAATGATTTATAAATTAATAGATTGGTTTCTAAAAATATTGTAGCTAAGAAACATGCATAGAATTGGCTTGAAGGTGGTGTCGGAAGGGCTGTTGAAGATTGAAGATAAAAGATCCATGCTGATCAGGTGACGATGGTGGATGCGATGGTAAATAGAAAAAAACATAAGAAAAACCTAAAAAAACAAGTGGGTCTCGGTAGTTTTATCTTACGTGTTTCTCCATCATCCGTCACGCTTAATCTTCTAACTCGAGCCATTATCGCAGGGCCTATGGATTGGAATTATTCTATTTCAACCTTACATATAAAAATCCGAAATAAATCTATCTCTGAATACAATTTCTGACGTGTACTCAACGATACATGAGACTGAAATGTGAACATTCGCGTCTTCAAACGAAAGACTGAAGGTCAAGGCGTCTTGGTAAGTATATATCTTGTGTAGATTTTTGTATACAAAAGGCTAACGAATGCTTTTATATCCGATGAAGGTTCTTTTACGCAATTTGTACTCCAATAAACATTACTTGTTCAGCTAGGGGAACGAATACCTACCGATCTATTTTAATAACATCGTCATTTTGAATATAAATTCAGCAATGACACCGACGATAGGTACAATTAATTTAGGGAAAATTTGTTTTTATGCTATTTTATTTTGGCGCTATTTCTTTTAAAATATTCTTTTTGAAAATGTTAATTCAATCAATTAATTTAAAAGTAATCGTAGGTAGGGAGGTAGAATTTGGGATTTCAGAGGAAGTCTCGTGTTGTTAACTCGAGACGCCTTATGTTAGGACAATATAATATATGCGCGGATATTTTTTCATACCTAGTTAATCTTAAGTAAATATAAAAAGTAACACAATGTCAGCAAAGATATACCAATAAATATTATTTGGATCGTTGGGTCTAAGCTCAATTGTTTTTTTAGAGCATAACACGAAGCACTTCAATGAACCTAGAAATGAAGTGAGAATATTTATAAGGCAATTTTCCAAAAATCATCCATAACGAAAGTAACCAGAGTAGGTAAATACCAACTTAATACATAATAATATAATACTTAATACTTAATAATATAACCTCAGTAAATACCAGATAAATACCTAAGTTAATTAAACCCAAGATATCTCACCGGGTCTTTCAGCCTCTTTCTCGCCGTTGCGGTGATGGTGTTTGTGCTTCCGGTGTGAGTGGCGGCGAGCGGGCACGTGTACGCCCACGAACACGGTGTGAGCTCGGTGACCTGCGAGAAAATTGTACAATTTTAGACAATTATCTTGATTGGCCTTTTGACACTGGGTTCTTATTGCTGGAGATTCTGGAGAGTCAATGTTTATTTTGAGCACGTGTTTGTACGTTAAGTACTTCATATTTCGGATAGATAGACGAGAAACCTATAAACTAGGTATTAGAATTCTGTCTCTATATGGTATTTTGCATAGTATTTTTACTGGAGATAAATTAGTATAAAAGTTTAACTTTTGGACATGGATTTCTTAAAACTAACATTAATTTTATTAACCATTTAAATAACATTCTAATTTCAAATTTACAAACTTATAGAGCCAGTAGGTACCCGAGTAAAATAAACGTAACGAAAAACCCAAATCAACAAAAAAATCCGAAATCGAATAACAAATAAAAATATACTGTAGACCGTAATACAAAAATACCTATAAACAAAAGTACATAGTCCTTGAAATGGGAGACGGGAGACTCATTTCTCAAGAGCAAACAACGTAGCGAAAATCCAACAACGCTTAACTTATAATAGAGTTCTTACCATTGTTCAAATCATGCTGAATTCTGGAAAATATTTGACGAAACAATTTGAATAGAAAGAAACTTGTCATTATTTTACTATATACGAGTTTATACGTGGCAACATATAATATAAAAATATTATACACAACTAAAAATATAATTTGAAAATTGCTTTAGAAATTTCAATTTCATTTTTGTATACAGCAACTCTTTATTACTTGATATTTAAAATTCATTGTTTTCTTTTGTTACGTTGAGGCTCCCTAAAAATATTTTCAAAGCAAGTGATACAAATCTTAAAAGAAGACCTTAATAGTTGTGACCTATATGATGTTCTTTTAATGAAATAAATGGATACTTAATACATTTTTATCATCATTGGTTAACTATTTACTAAAATAGTTATTATATCAATTACCAAAATAAATACCTACCTATTAAAATTGGAAGCGTATGAATAGATCAAACCTATTGGAAACTGTTACAACAATGCTAATCAATTACCATCAGTCCATTATGTCCACATATATCATTGTACGTAGATACATCGTAGTAGATACATTGTAGGTACTCAATTTGTAGTAGCACTCTCGTGTAGAAGCACTTAGGCGTAGCGACATGCTACAAGCCCGGCTAAGTACTACGGTGCTACAAGCTACGCTGACAATTTCCGCATTAATGTTACTGTATAATAAGTTGTATTGTATTTATTTACTTATTATTGTCAATTAATATCACACACATTAACTGCACTATAGATTATGAAATCATAATAACACATAATAGAACTACAAATTGTATACTACTATGATCGATAATCATACATAAGATGCGTATTTACCATTTTTATAAGTATATAATAAAGACAGAACTATATAATTAAAAAATAACAGAATAAATTCTTACATAGTCCAACACTCATTTCTTTTTTAGCACTTCGTAGCGGCGCGTAGCATCGACGCTACGAACGTGCTACATCGCGACCATTTCCGAGGCTTACGGCTGAAATTAACCTCTCGGCGCGAATCGTATTGGATCGGGAGAACGTGACGATGATAAAAATAAATGACGAAACTTATGACGTTGAATGCTAATGTGCGTCGGTTATTCCATTGTATTATTGTACGGAACGGTACGGTATCTATACAGTAAAGCAAATTGTGGTTAATCAATCTCCAGTTAAGACTGATATTATCTGCGGTTTGATTACAGATGTCCATGGGCTGCATGCATGCGTACATATGCATGTACATGTATTCCATCCGATGATAGTGGCCACATAAATTTCGGAGTGGCACGTTTGTTACTTCCATATTATTAATGGAATACGGAAGGTAATATGGAAGAAGCAAACGGTAAAATGTTAAAACAAGGTCTCTTCATAGACGAGATGATTGTAGACTAGTGCAAGAGCCATCAATGATATTTATTACATATATATAATATTAATATTAGCAACATAATATTAGCAAGTTGACAAAAATAAATTATTTGTTTAAAGATCTCTTGTAAACAGTACCGTTAAATTAAATTTACAGTTTGATGATTGTCAAATATAATTAATGAAGTAAACATTCTTGGAACTATGAACTGCCACTTCAAGTTAAGGATCTTTGAAATATAAGCAAAGACGAGCCTCAAAGTGGGTTAATTGGTGTGGTTTGTCACAAACACGCTTTTAAATAGCATGACCTTAAATTAATTACTACAAGTAAAATTGTGAATTTTCAATGGACTATTTACAGCAATAGTTTAAAAACAAAGTCACTTTCTGTTATCTGTCCCTATGTATGCTTAGATCTTTAAAACTACGCCACGGATTTTGATGCGGTTTTAATAGATAGAGTGACTTAAGAAGAAGCTTTATATGTATTTACATACATACATTAATTATACAAGAGAACGTTGCGAAGCCGCGGGCAAAAGCTATTTAAGTTATAAAGTTGCTAGAAAACTATGAAAATGTAATGCGTCGTCATCAATCTATTAAGTACTTTCCCAATGCTGAGCACTGATTTCTTTATAGACTGATACTAGTTTGGTCTACCACGTTGGCGACGTGTAGATTAGTAGACTTTACATGATTTGGACAACTTTTTTAAAACAAAATCTCAGTTGTGTATGTAGGTTGCCTCAGGATGTTTTTCTTCGCCGTTATATCAAGTGAAAATACAAGTAATTTGTATCGATATAAATCACAACAGTTACATACTAATATTATTCTTAATCATTTAAAAACGAATTAATCAAAAATGAATTATTGTTTAGGATAGATATTGTCGACTTTTCCTGTCTTCCTAATATACCTTTCGTCGTAGCCTTCACAAAAACTATAAGAAAGTTTACAACCTTATGTTTGAAACCCACACAAGTTCGAACCCAAAAAATATCTTGCCCTCTTAATTATTCTTTAAATGTCTACCAGATGTTTCTCAAATAATATATGCATGAACTACGTTATATTATATTACGATATAAATTACATTTTGATCCAAATGAAATAGTTGAGACTATAACAGATGGTAACTCAAGTTGAAGTGGATATTGCAAAAGTTGTGTAGACGTTGAGTAGTGTTTGGAGAAACTTATATTTGTAATATTAATAAGAAAAGTTTCAGTTAATTATATTTTATTACATTTCAATTTTAATAATGTAACGTATCGTTTTATTACTATAAAAACTGTAGTATGTAGTAATAAGTAACTGCGGTTTTCTTATATACAACTTACTTACTAAAGATGCTGAATGCTTTTATTGTTTTAAAGATGCTTATATTAAATCAGAATGAAGCTTTACCTAAGATTGATGAAAGATGCATTGTTGACACATCAAAACTTAGGAAAGCCTCATGTTAGTCCGTCCTTACCTCACTTTTTAAAATGAACACATCGCACTCTTGATCCTGCGGTAAGGTAATAAGGCAGACATATATAGAATAGAGACTTATAAGAAAAGTATTTGTTTAACCTTTCGGGTATACTAACTGATTGTTACAGAAAATTAAACAAAATAAGAAACATTCGGCTGATACTGAACATTGTTCAGTGAATCACTAACGTTACTGAATTCTCTCAAATCACTGATTCCATCATTTCCTTCTGACATGGATTTAGTGACATGGAAACACTTTTGTTAGATTCCATTTTACGTCCTTTTGTTTATTTACACCAGACTTCATAACGAGAAATATCAGATTCGTAAAAAATGGAGCGTGGAAAAGTAATATAAGAATTGGAAAGTGAAAATGAAATGTAAGTTACTGTAAATAAGACTAACTCCGTCCCCCTTAGAACCTCCAATTGTGGGGAAAACCGTGTCAGGACGTAGATCATAAAACAGTTAGGTACGCGAGGGAAAAATAATACACGGATTTTTTATAACGGTTAGGTAAATGTTGATCTATAGTAAATAAAATCTCGTGTCAAGCATATTAATTCTTGATTATAATAGGTCTTTAATAATAATAGGTAAATCAAGTATTAGTTTCATAGGCACAAAATCCGCCCACTCCGGGTGGGTCTTTGCGAGGCTTATTTTTGATGACATGGGGGTCGGGGAGTTTGGATGATGGTTACGCCAGCAATATTTATTTATTATTTCAGATGTTTTTGAAAAAGTTTGTACCAATGTTTACGTCAGCATAAGGATGAGGAGGAGGTTTACCTACTGCTTACTTTCACGGGGGAATGGGGTTAATATTACGATAATTCTGCTTACGTTATACTCGAATGACCATAAAAATAAAAAATCGTAACTAACAATAATCAAAAAAGGGATAATATAAGCGATAAGCGACATTTAGGGCGACAAGCGAGCTTTTTATTTAATTTAAGCCTTATATTTGAGATTAGATCTGTATAAGATTTTTCAGGGAAAATTGTAATCCGGTCAGATCATATATATCAGGCTCATATCATAATCCAGTGAACAATAAACTATTAATATAAAGGTAACAAATAGTTGTTTTGGGTTCACAAATTAGAATTTGGGTCGACCCAATTAAGTCCAGATTTAGCCAAACCGCAATGTCAGGCAATCAAGCAGCTCCCTCGAGTTTAGATCCATTAATTACAACCATTATTGTCCATTAATGAATGAGAATACTTGAATGAAATAGTCTTAGTCACCTTAATAAGAATTTTCTTGGCTTTAAAAACATACGCGCCGGGTAGATTTTAGTTTTTTAAGTCTGTTAAGTCCTAAGAATTTGTACCTTTATATCGATCATCATATAAATAGAAATATTGAAACTTTACTATACAATAACTATTAACTAATGCTGAACCGTTACAGGTTCTACAATGTTGAAATTTTTATTAAATGAAGTTGTTATAACAAATTAATAGGCTGAAAGCTTGGGCTAAATTTGTTCAAGTAGAATTTGGTAAGATTTACTACTTGATCGAACACTTCATTCAGTGAAACTACCGATAAACCTAAGAAGTTTTCTATTTGAAGTTTGGAATTAATTATAAATAACCTAAACCTTATCTTATATCTTATATAACTTTCCTTTTACATGCCGTTTATACATAATTCGGTTTTAATTGGGTTAAAGCATGCTAAGTTTCTATTTTTCTTATAACATTGAAGTAGCAAAGAAGCATACAGTCCGTCTAATGGTAAGTGATTACTGCCGTCCATGGATATTTGTAATCAACCAATAAGAACAGAGTCTTACCTGAGGTTGGTCACAAATACGTTACTACCTCCGAGAACTAAGTTGGAACGCCTCAGATAAGTATGTCTTACCACGCTCTTCAAGCGATAACACAGCAGTGCTTAACACGGCCGTTATTAGGTAGACATAGGTGTGGCGATGGTGCCGCCGGAGTTCGAATCCCACATGGGTTCTATCACCTCCAAAAAGGTGCAAAGGACATATCCGTTGTAATTTCAGACGCAACGAAGATACCTACAATGAAATCTCTGCTTAGCCGGAGATAGAACTGGGAAATCATTCGAACACCACTGCCACACCTATTATAGCAGGAGTAACCACTAACTACTTTACTCTTGTTTGAATTATTGTGGCAATGTAGAGTCACTTTCAAGAAACTTTGTCCTCAGCGGGAGCAAAACGTTCGTGGAGGTGAAAAACATTCTATTTTGTTGTAGAACTTAAAAGGATAAGGCTAGTCAGAAGTACCTCAATTAGAAATATGTAAAACAACGAACAAATTCCTATCTTTAAATATTTTTAACAAATGGGTACCTGTAAAAGTATAGCGTGACTAGGGCCATCAGAAAGAGGGTGAAAGCGTGTCAGAAAAACTGGATCGCTTAAATAACTCAGCAGAAACTTCGCGTGCGTAACGCCCGATAACTTATTTAGACATCCTTGTTATGAATTTTATTATACTTCGTAAAAGGGAAATGATACGTATGATGGTCGCGTTGAAAAATAGACTGCGATATT
>DWPV01002108.1:0-18129 GCA_018251915.1 Urbanus proteus proteus
AAAAGCAATAACTTCAAAAATATACATATGTGTATAAAACAGTAGGTAAGATAATATTTTATTAACGTACATATAAAAATATTTCTGAATATTTAACTATAGAAATAAAATAGTTTTTTACTACTTTTTATCATTTATTTACTAATAAGTCTTATTAACTTTAATTAGTTATAAACCTTATCTAACTACTAAAACAATTATTATCTTAGTACGTTTAATAACTTACATTCCAATCGAACAATACCCGATTCCCTTTCCTCTGACACTTTCAGTAGAGCACTATGTACTCGCCTTAGGAATAGTTCGCCAAGTGAAAGTGAGCGTGTGCGTGTGTGCGCAAACAATCACGCACACAGCTGCGCGATGCATAGGCCGCTGCAGTTTCCGAGCGCAGCTTTGTTCAAAAGGTCGAAGGAAAGTAGTTTGTGGAGAAATGGCATTTTTACGTAATAAATATTGCTATTGTCTTGCATTTGTTGATGATAGCGCTATGGCCGATTTGGAGGTTGTTCTTTGGAAACTAAGTTGGAAAGCCTTGTGTAAATTTCCAGGCTTTAAAAAACGCTTCTGAACTCATAGGTCACAGTAGGATTTTCTCCTGTGTCGTGAGTGTCATGGACTCACATACACGAATACACAAACACCCAGATCGAGAACAGAAACCTAAATTTATAATTTAGATATCTGACTAGCCGGGAATTGAACCCGGGACCCATTGCGCGTCAGACCGGTATGGTAACCGTTCGGCGATTGCAGGTCGTGAATGTTTTAGCAGTAAATGGAGAAAAAAATAGTATTTTTAATTTCTTAATAATACTACAGAATAATATGATTAATTATTTTGTATTTCATTCTTTGACGGCAAATTAAATAAGACAATAATTACAAAACGCTTTCATACAACAATTAATTTACAAGCAATAAACAAAATTAAAACCAGTTAAAAAGCAACAATGAGCTCCACAAGTTAAATCGCATTAATTTACGACAAGTTAAACGTTCAATTCGCAGTTGCCAAATAAGTAAGACGGTGAATTATGTATGAGCGCTCGAGGAAGTGTCGTCGGTGGTCGGTGGTCGGGCTTTCTTATGGGAAGGTTTTTAAGTTAACACTAAAGTCCTATGTGGCCTTATAAAAATCTGCAAAGGGATTTTTGCCTAATAAATATTTAAGTAAGTAATTAAAATTGTCTTGTTTTTAAATGTCTTGTGTTTAAATGCTTGGTCGGTTCTTCGCTGTACAGGCGACTTTTTAAAACATGTAGAGGTCTTAGCGTATTCTTAATTCAATTGTTATTTATTTCAGAAAGTACTTACTACACATTCATTGTTAAGTGGGAAATATAATTACTTTTGTAACTAACAGCCTTAAACAAGCGTTCTATCTGAAACCAATCTCATTTGCCTTAATTATTCCTGAAAACTGAGATGAAATTTAACAGAAATATCTTACCACTCTTTTAAGCGCTACAATGTTACTAAGCAAAAACATAACCCTTTTACAGTCGGGTAAAAATAGGTAGGTACTATTACTGCAAGCGAACCTAGAGTTCTACCACCTTTTTATTAGCTTGCTTATAAAATGACAGTTTATTTAAGCGCGAATAAACATTAATAATGAGAACAAGTCAGCAGTGACGCGGGCATTCGCCTGAACTTTCAAGGAAAACCCGCGGGCGAGAGCTTTCTTGTGGAAAATCATGTAAATGTTATAGTTAACGACAGTTCCGTCATGCAACATGCACACGGGACTGATGTTCGAGGTTAGGTTAGACATAGTTTCCTTTACAAATAAAAAATGATCTTGGTAAGTATTTTAATTATGGTTGTATTTTTATTGATATTATGGTTTAAAAAAAATGCAAAACCCTTCCTTTTTCTGTGAGATTAAAAAATAAACTGAAGTCTCGACTGTAAGATTTGTAAAGATTTTATTTGAATTTTGAGTCAGTGACGTTTGATATTTTTAAGGTTTTCTTTCAGCCTCCTCCTAGACTACAAAATAAGGTATCTGGTGACTCAAACGAGGATAATTCGGGATATATTTGCGTGAGTTACAATATTTAAGTGATAATTGAGTAATATTAACTCTAAGGTTCATCAATTCGTCATAAATCCCTTGAAACTTCGTAATGTGTATTGAAATAGACATTTATCTAATTTGAAAAAGTTTACGCTCCTTCTGTCTCAAGTTGACAAATAAACGTATTTTCTACGATCATCCTATACTTAAAAGAGGCTTAACCATGATCATCATTCATGTAAGCCAAGATTTCCATTGCACAACGTTAGAGAATTTATGTGTAGTGAGTATTTCGCAAGATGCACCAATGTTTGCGGAGGCTGTTTAATTCAGGAATAGCAAATGTTGGCGGCCCAATGCGACTTATCTATACTAACACTAATATTAAACGCAGAGTTTGTTTGTAAATCAGGTAAGTTCACAACGGTGCGGGGAGATACCTGGTTTGGTGTTGAGATATTTTTGCTGCAATAAGTTTATTGTAAGCTTGCGTTATGCGTATAAATATTGTTGTACATATTTTGGTCTATCTTGAAAACTAAGACAAGACTTAAAAATTATACACAAGTAGGTACATTTATATGAGAGATTATTTATAAAGATGTATATTTTTTCAACATAACTTTCTGTTATAATTGTCTACGTCTTCATAAATAAGTAT
Source organism: Urbanus proteus proteus (assembly GCA_018251915.1). NCBI lineage: Eukaryota > Metazoa > Arthropoda > Insecta > Lepidoptera > Hesperiidae > Urbanus > Urbanus proteus. The sequence goes on from DWPV01002108.1 coordinate 2,685, forward strand.
AATACTATTGATATAATCATTGATTGTTAAATTTATGGGATGTTACTTTGAATCGAACGTTTTTTAAAAAGTAATTTCATTATATAATTTCACTTGTTTTTTTAATTTTTTCATACATATTGCAATGTACCAAACAATGTAATATGAAGGGTTTAATTAATTTTAATAACCCTATTTTAGTTAAAATATTGAACTACGAGAAAAATAATAAGTCATCAAAATTAAAGGTAATAGAACTATGGCCGTCATTTTCGTCTGAAAAAATCCGCTGTATTTACTTTTTTTTTACGTTACGTTTTCGAGAGTCTAGAAATAAGTAGCCAGTAAAGTATAATTATAGTCATAGTTTGTATAGGTACCTATAGTCTTAGCTAGGCTTATTTAGGTATTTTTGTTATTTTGATAAAAAAACGTAACCATTATCCAAATTTCCCTTCTAAACCTCATTATTACGTAGTAAAAAACAAAGTCACTTTCTCTGTCCCTATATTCCTATGTATGCTTAAATCTTTAAAACTACGCAACGGATTTTGATGTGTTTTTTTTTAATAGATAGAGTGATTAAATAGGAAAGTTTATATATAATTAAACGCGTGCGAAGCCGCGGGCAAAAGCTAGTTACTCATATTTTTATAACCCCAAAAACTGCAAGAAAAATCGTATTCATCACGTCAAGCCCGATCTCGCTAATATCGGTCTTAATCCGCATTATATCACGAGGTGCAGCGATGCATTTCTCTTTGCAGAGTGAATGCACTCTCGCCGCGTTATGTAAGCGCACGCGCACAGCTGCGAGCGTTAGACGCACACATGTAGGCGTTAGATGAGGTGTGGTGACCATCTTGATTGACAGAGAGAGACGGGTGCGGGTGTGGAGAAAATATTTTGGTAGCTATTTTTGTCCCACTGCTGGGAGCGAGTGTCTTCTTGTAATATCAAAGAGTTTGGTATATATAGTTCACTAAGTACCGGTAACATATCCTTAAGATTTTTACAGGACTCTCAGTCATGTTTTCTCTCGATGTTTCCATTCAAGTGATATTAATTTATAATGCACCTAACTTCGAAAAAATAGAGTATCTGGAATATGAATCCTGGACCCTTGTTATATGTAGAAGATCGAAATTCAAACCTATCCTAGGCAATAATTACTTAGTATTTTGTATTTTGGTAGTGTTAAAAAGAAAAGTGACGACATTTGTACCTATGTACTTAATAACGTCATAAATGTACTTATTTAAGCAGTTGTTTTATATTTGTCGGTAAATACATTCCTAAATATCGAGTTTAGTTTTGAAGTAGAAATGCCACGGATTTTGATTTTTTTAATATTTGTAAGGCAAAGATTTTCCCATCGTTGAAGGCAAACGTGTAACCTGAAAGCAGGATTGTCTCACTTAAAATGGGACGTATGGTTACGTTGGGTATACTATGATTACAGTGGAGATTTTACGGGCGACGTAGTAAATATATTTATACACTAGCTGATCCCTGCGGTTTCACCCGCGTTTAAGTAAAAAGGAATACATATTTAAACATAACTGAAATCCCGCTCGCCCGCGAGGGGTCCAATTCGCGTAGACAGCGCGCTAATTATTTTTCAAAAATTAAAGTAGCTTATCTTACGTCTTAGACCTTCAGCTATATTCCACTGAAAGTCCCGTCAAAATCGGTCCAGCCGTTAAAATGATTACTTCAGCCAAATAGACCGACAGACATTTTTTTAAATTGCATATTTGTTATATGTATCGTGTATACTTTCATATGTATTGAGTAAAACATTGTTATTTTGAAATGACAAACAGACATATCAATTTTATTTATTTGTATAGATAGATGCTGGAAAAATCGAGATGAAAGTTACACGTTAGAAGTTAAATGTTCGTTGTATTTTTATTTACGTATTACAGTGAATGAATAAAAATAACATAGTGTTTCATGGCTTTAACAGCCTCGTATGGAGTATACAAATCAGATTGCCTACGTAAAATATTAAACGAAATAAGATTAAGTGTATTTTAATTATAACATATTTCATAAAGTCCGTAAATTATGATTAAAATTACTAACGTTCAACTTTTAAAAATGTTTCTTCAATTACTTTTAATACTGTTATCACGAAAAATACTTTCGAAATTGGAAATAAATTTTGATTGTGACTATGCTTCTTTAGAATAGAAAGAAAGGAAGGATTTACCCACGAGTGATATTACTTAACCCATATAATATTAACCAGAGAATTCCTGTTTGAGTTTAAAAATCAACAATTACTTAATACGTTAAGTAAGCAGGTAGTTGGGTGCTGACTCACTAAGAAAGCGGTCGAGAATAAATACTTCAATTCTGAACCAGCTCTTTACTCGGTCTCTGTATGCAACTAGAAAAAAATGCAATCTTCAAAATAAGTCAAACGTATTTTTCCTCCTCTTGAAAAGTCCCTTGAAAAGACATAGATGCCCATAATTTCAGATTATATTGAGATGATAGATTATTCAGACAATTGTCGCATATTTTTTGGATTGGATTTTGGATTGGATTGGATCTTAATGGAACTTTTGGCGGAGTCCCTTACTCTACAGGTGTCTTCCTCTTGTAATCTACTTGAATATTGATAGAGACATTTGACATAGTAACAAATATAAGTTACTTATATAGGTGATAAGTCTTTCTCTACAAGAGACTCTACATTTCTTAACTAAACCAAGCTAAACAACTCGTAGAGTTTGCTATCTGCAGCAGTCGTGTACACAATAAATTTGTCCACACTGGACGTAGGACATAGTGTTCGCCCGCGACTTTCACTGCATGCCGTGGTACCGTGTTACGTAATGCAATGCGCTGTTCACTAGCCATGGGCTTAAATCAATAGATTTGTCTATGGTTACGAGTACGAGCTTAGTAGAGCTAGCCATAAACATAATTAGTCAACAGCCAGAAATAATTCATAATTGGAAACACTAGAGTCAAAATAGTTGCTGATTTTATGACAAAAATCACGATATTTTAATCTTTAGCACCAAAATAAAAGCAATAAATTAACTTTAGTCAATCTTACTTATTACCTAAATACTGGACTTAATTTGTGAACATGTAGCTTTTTGGAGTATTTGTTCAATAAGGTATATTCACTTATTTAAATCAAAGGATATTTTAGCGAACCGAATATAAATATCTGTAATATAATATTATTTAAAATTTATTTTTTATGTATAAGTGGTATATAAAAATTTAAATCGGTACACATTAATTTAAAATTTAGAAATCGCTTTTTTCCTATGATCGTACAAAATGCCAGTCAACGCTTACTAACTTTTACCAGTGATGTTTTAGACACAATATCGGGTTTTTATTCGTTTTCAAAAGTATAATTATGCAACTTTCCGATTTTTCATAAATATTTTTTTCAATATCATGTAAACATGCAGTTTCTGCTTTTATTCATTTTTGAATAATGACTTTTTTCTTTAAAAAATCTAATGTTAAAGTTTGACGCAATAATTACGTTAGATAGAAATGGCGTGCGGTTATGTAAGTGCGTGAGAAGAAGAAATGCGGGGTCGCTGCGGTCGCGGTGCGGTCGCGGGCGAGACGCGCCAGCGGCTGGGTTTCAATTCTTTGAATAGCTTGATAGTCCGCTGGTATGTCTACGTGCTTGTGGCCCGGGTTCGAATCCTAAATGTAATATAAAATTTCCATCCCTTACGCTATTATAAAATCCCTTATCGTCTTGGCCTCTCATATCGTGCTACGGTTATGGCAGCGTTATGTAAAGTACCTATGAGGATTAAGCAGGTGTCTAATGGTAAGTATAATATAATACTAATAATTACTAAAATAATTACTTACAAATACATCATAAAAAATCATTACAATTATAATGACTAGGTAGATATAAACTGAGATATAGACTTAAATATAGACTGAGTAGGTATAAACTATACTTTCTGATGTTCTCCACTAAATAAACGAAATCGCAGAATCAGCTAGTTCAAAATTGACTAAATCGTTCTGAAATTTCCACGTCTCTATCAAAGATTTACAATTGGAAAGCTCACATTAACTAGAGTCGTGTGTGTGCAAATTGCTGGTCGTGGGTACGTTGAGGCTCCACACACGCCCAGGCGTAAAGGTCCCGAAGGTTCGCTTTCTGTTGTCACGTTTGTCTACTTTGCGAGATTTAAACGTCACAAAAGGGCAAACGGCAATAATCATGTCAAATGTGATATTGGAGAAACGTGGTGCAGTATGGCGGGAGGTTCTGGCAGCTGTGGACAAAGAGCGCAGTGGGTTTTGCACGGTTATATCTCTTTTTTCAATAATACTGGAATAGTAAACGAGCTGAGAGTGATAAGTGGCCAGTGTCACCTATGGAGATGACTATACGAGTATAATCAATCCCAAATAAAATAGCAGTCTTACTTGAAGTCGGTTACAAATACGTTGCTACTTCTGAGGATTAAGTTGGAACGCCTCGAATAAATATACCTCATTTACCACACCTCTTTTTTTGTTGATGAGGGGGAAACCTCCAAAAGGTACCCGGTGTCTTGGGAGCGACGCCGGGTTATGTGGAATTTTCTAAAACTAAAACCTCTCTGGTGACCGTCCTCAGCGCTAGGGCCCTATTCTGGTCCCGGGAATCTACAAGTCTGTTAGTAGGCAGAAATAGGTTTAGCAGTGGTGCTGTCAAAGTCGAATCACACATCGTTCTACAACTATTAGTCACATATATTAGCCATGTTTTTTTACTGACCGTTAAACAAAATTAAAAACCTAAAAAATCCTTAGTGTCAAATATCGAGCGTAAAAAAAAATAAGCATACGAATTTGACATTTAAATGTATTGAAACGCATTCAAATTTCAAGTTTAATCAATTGAGTGTATGCGGAAGTGTTTTGAGAACGACCTCCTACCCTGGGCCCTGTCGACAAGGCCTCCGTGACCTCAGCGGGACCAGTTCAACTTTATATGATATATGCACATACATACATATTTATTTAAAATTTAATTATAAATTAATTGTGTTGAATAAGTGGTATAATATTTTTATTAATAGCCGACAAGAAAAAAATCTGTCATATTTTTTAATAATACATATCCCTACATACTTTGTTTGTACATCAGTTATATATGTGTTATATGTTGATTATGTATTCTGTAACACTATTTTTGTATAACACTATTTTTTGGGTTCCGTTTTCTTAAGCTAAAGAAAACGAAAAGAAAACAAAACGAATAAAGAAAATCGAAACCATTATAATTGTATCATACACGTCTGTTTCTTACTCTGTTCGTCGGTAACACACTGAAAATATATCTACATGATACTGCCAATTTCCGGCAAAACTTAGATTATATGAATAAAATAGTTGATACGTAAATTCATGTACCTACCTACGTACTTATGGAAATATTTTTTATTTTATAATTGAACATGGAATTTTTTTTCTGATGTAATTTGTCGCGAAATTACGAGTAGATCGACGCACACCCTTGCGCACTTACGAGCTCTGCTAATTTAGAAGACTTCTTTGTCATATCACTACTAAATTTCAATATTCTCAGTTTAAAATTAAAACATAAGTTTCTAATCTTTCAAATGCTAATAGATACGTCATATTAATTGCATGTGATATACAATTAAACGCAATGTGGCGGGTATGCGGAAACGGTTTTAATTTCGCGGATGACCTCACCGGCCCAGCGGCGACCTCCCGCGCAGCCTTAGACCGACCTCTGCGAAGGCTTGTGAACTTTCGTAACACACCCATCGTTTTCGGTATATGTTAGGTAGGCCATCGTTTTAGTATTAATTCTAAGATATATTGGTATGATTTTATTAAAAATTATAATAAAAGATATGAAAATCGAACTAAAAGGTTTTGTTTCCAAAGGCTTTATTATTTTAATTAATAATACATCAAAGAGGTTAGTAGAACAGAACTTCTTCGACTGCCTAATAGAATTATACCGTTTTTTAGTATTATACCAAATAGTGGTAATGTGGTACACCTTTCAAAATAATATTTGGGGTTAGTGGTTAGCAATGGAAATTTAACATAGGTGGATTCCTTGAGTGAATTTCACACCCATTTGTAGTTTTTATTACATTAAAAGTGCCTGTCAGCGCAATGTTAGAGGCGTAAAGCAGTATCTTTTCCAAGGCTGTCATAAACTTTCGTAACAAGATTCGCACAATATTAGCTTTTATTTTTTTTAACCATGACAGTAGGTGTTAAGTGGTCGTTGGTAAGGTCATACATCTCATCGTCATAAGGGGTGTTAAGTAATAAAACTGTATGTGGGAGTCGATATGATGACATAACCTTACAGATATATAAAAAAGTTGAAATGCGTTAATTAAGACCTTTTATTTAAAAATTATTAATGAGAGACTAGCGGTTGAAAGTTGGCCTTTCAATCCTAATGACACCTGTGATCAAATCAGGTTAAGATTAGAGTGATACCTGAGGACTAAGTTGGAACACTTCGGATAAGTATGTCTTCCTTACTACCCTTCAGACGAAAATACAGTAGTGCTTAATATTGAACTTACAGGGTGTACTAATACTTACATACAGTGCTTACTAAATACGTGTGACGGTGGTGCTTCAAAATTAAAACCACAAAGAATTCTACCATCTACATATATGATAATCCATCAATATTTGAACATAGTACTAAATATGTAGATGTAATGATCGTCGCCGTATGTCTTCTGTTTGAACGCCTCGTATGTCCAATGTAGCCTGAAGCGACCTTTCTGTAGCCTTAGACCCGCGACCTTTGCCAAGGCTACAGTGCGATAAACTTTCGTAACTCAATTCGGTGACGCTTGTAGGATGGCTACAAACCTACTTGTTCCTAGGATTAGTCCTATTATATACATGTATAACTTTAAGAGGTAAAAACAAAATCATAAATATAATTAACCGTCCCAAATCTCCGCGTGAGACGTAGTTCCCAAATACCGTAGATGTGTTTTTATTTACTTTTAAACATTTGTTTGTAAAAAATGTATTATACATAATACAAAGGCAAAAGGTTACTCATATTTGACTAATTATTTATTGCATCTACGCTACAAAACATTCAATCATGAATTTCGACAAATAGGTTTTTTTTATAATGAAGAGACTTTTTGATTTTTCGCTCATAAGGAGCTAAATTGAGTTCATAATTATGTACGACACCTTCTCACACTACTGTATATTAAATATTTGTCCTGATTCCACCCTTTCACGTATGGTACCACTAATATATGCTACGTAGAGTCCCAATTGTGGTTAATGAGTTGCATGACGAAAATAATTTTGAAGTTTTTATATAGGTACATATGTATTAATTTCTGTTAGATTTAATGAATATCGTTAATTGCATAGATAAATCTACTCATATAAAGGATAAAAATAAAACAATACATTTCAATGTGAAAAAAAAGACAGTTTATTTGCAATGGACAATAGATGTCTACTGAAATTATTTAAAAAAATGTAATTGTTATTGTAGAGCTTGTAAATTGATGTTTAATAAAAAATATTTAAAAAATATTTTAGAAATTAGACGATTGAACTACAATATTAGAAAACTAAGCAAACATTATATTTTTGTAATAATTACCATAATTATTTTTCTACCCGGAATTATGAAAGGACAATATAATGCGGTTAAAGCACTCGACCATACGCGTTTTTGACATTGATTTTGGACCTTGTTTCGAGAAACTTAAGGTCAAAGCTGACTCAGGCCCTTAAAGGTACAATCCCAAGAAGTATGGTTTATTATTATAGGATAATTCGTAAGAAATTGGTAGGTTTATGCTTAATATTTACGCATAAGTGGTACTCAGGATTGAAGAAGGCGACTTAATAAAGAGAGGAAAATTATGTTTCAGACCTAGTGCTTGTAGTTATATATCAGTAATATTTCATTTGTTTCTTTATTTTTTTTCTGTAAATTTTAATATAATTAATTTATATATTTTCTACCTTCTGATACATTCAATGTGCTTTTCATTTTATTAAGGTGGTGTTAATTAAAAAAAAATTGTATTGTAAAAAAAATACACTTTGTATTGCAAAATTTCGGTATAAGTACGTACTCGTATAAAGAAGCTTCCAGATCACTTGAGAAGTTGTTGTCAACCAAATTGGTTGATTTTAAACATGAAAACAAGAGACAACAGGAAGTGACATGAAGGCGGATCGAGACAACTACTAGTATGTCAAGCCTATCATACTTAACTTTAGAGCTTGCCAGTCATTGTGACAAGTTGTGTTTTACGGTGTATTTGCATATTTATTTTAGATTTTGTCATTTAAAAATTCTAATTTGAGAATATAATACAGTCAACAATATAGTCTACAATAAAAGTTACTGATATAATCCAATTTAAATTAAAGTTACGCGACTACCATTTTTCAACAACCTTCTGTGCGTTAATGTCAAATTGTTAATTGTTCACACCAAAATCTTACTTATTATATTGAACCGAAAGCATATAATTGGTTGTATAGACATAGTTGTTACGACTACCCACGTGAACAACAGATATTCAATAAAAATGCAGGTTTCTTAGTGGTAAGAATACGATTAATGATTTCTATGTTTTTTTTTTGCTACAGCGGTTCCTATAACAATCGGCGTATATGAAACTTCTATCTTCTTTTCCTTTCCTCTAATGTTAAAAGAAAATTTTCGATAACTGGCCAATATTTTTTATAGCAGCTTTTTTAAGATTTTTTTGTATCCAATTGCTGAGCAATAAAAATATAACTAACTGACCAATAAATAAAAAAGTTGCTAAATAAATACGATGCTATTAAAAGTTATTTAAATTTACTATAAATCATATTATCTTATAAAAAATATGGCTATGGATCTTTAGCAACAGTATCTAATTAATTAAAAGTTCCAGTAGATGTTTCAGGTTCATTATATTCTGTAAAAGTACACACTTGTTTAAATATCAACGTATATTAATGATATAAATAGGCGTTACAAGTATAATTAGTGTTGTTTTCCTTAATAAAATGCAGTTGCTAAATATTATGACTGTGAATATTACAATTTTTCAATACCATTTATTTCTTTGAGGTCTAATGTTTTTTTCCAACAATTACCGCGCCTGCAATGGAGTGGCTGCAGTTGTTGATGTACAATAGGACACTGCTGCTCACCTCTCCAGGATAATATCCATATTGTCCCTTAGTCGCTTCCTACTTATTTCAATACATAACAGTGTATTTTTATAAGCTGTTGTTGTGATTGTCTAGAGATGGTATACATACTTATCCAAGGCGTTCCACCTCATTCCTAACGGGTAGCCATGCATCTGTGGTCAACAGGTAGGACTTGATCTTATCTAGGGTTGATTATGGATGTCCATGGGCGGCAGTGGTCACTTACCATCAGGTGGACTGCATGCTCGATTGCTACTTCGAAGCAATAAAAAAAACATAAATTAGAGGTGAATTAGAGAGCTAAATAGGTCTCTTCCGACATAAAAAAGTATGGAAAAAAAATATGATATCTATCTGAAAACAAATGCTGGATTGTTGCTACCCTAAAAGGCCTGTGACAAAGCAAATTATTTACACCGAAACTTAGCTGTATAAACACTACAGTTAGAAATAGACGTGATGCCTAGTTGTGTTGGTGTAGTCAGTAAGTCATAAATTTATTTTTAATGTAGAGTCAAAAAATCGATCCAGACTCTTTATATTTTATTATATTCTAATAAACCCTACTTCCTAACAAACCTTTAGGGAGTAAGCGTATTTCACAAAAAAGATAAACAAAAGAACCTTTAAAAATGTGCCTTTCATAGCAGGTGGGATTTGTGGGCTTTATAAAATTGAGAAATAAATCTTATTTACTAATCCTGTTAGTGACTTAACAGTATCACGTTTTATGACAGCCGATTAAATCTGAGCAAACAATGAGATTGGTGTATTATTGTTGTCATTTTGTCTCTTAATTAAAAGTGGCAACACAATACAAAGTCAGTGTGACGTAGTTTGGCGGGAAAAGAACTCACCTTGGAGTGACGCGCTTCCCGCGCTGCGACCTCGCTCGCGGCCGCGAACGCTCGGCTGCGATCGGCTCGCTTCGGCGTTCTTCGCCGACTATCGTCCATTCTTCGGATTTATTCGGCCGTCCTCGCTATATGTCGGCTGTTATCCATTTTAATTGGTGCGAGATTCGCTTTTATTTATCTAATTGAATGCTCCACACGGCGCGATGAAAGCAAAATGGGTTTCACTCTTTTAACGACGTGCATTATACAAATCGAATAACTTTTAATATACTTGGATATCCATATGTAATGAAAATTGCCGAGTATGGCAATGAAATATCATGTAGGTATACCTTTATAATTTAATTGAGTTAATGGCATTTTATAATCGCATTGTTAATTAGTCCAAATTACAAGCGTTTCAATGAAGTTAATGGTGCAGTGGAAACTGTGGAAAGGTACTTATCTAGGGTTGCGTCACGAATGTACCTATTGTTTATTCATCTGAAAAACTTTCAGAGCAGAATTGTATTGATAATTAACGTATTATTATTATTTAGTGTTTTATTATAATTTAATTATTATTAAATAGTATTAAAGATGTTATTTCATTTCTATAGTATAATAATTATTAAATAATGTTTGAATGTAGAGTCTACAAATATATTTTTTTCTTAGATGATATAAGCGGTCAGAAATTAAAGTATTTTTATTTATATTATCGAGATATCTGTACACTAAATATGTATATTTGGTTTATTGTGTATATCTATACGAATTATTTACCTGTAAGTTAAAAAAAACCCCTCATGCCTTTCGCATATAAGTTGCAGTAGAACATCGTCGTACCTGTATGTATGTTTTTGATCAATATTTTATAAAACAAGAGAAATGAGCTTTCTTTAAAAAGAACTGGTTTGAAAAAAGCTTATATCATATATGCGAAGATATGAAAGGTATAATTTCTTCCATTGCGCAATGCTGTAAGCATCGAATATAAAAAGCTTCAATAAAAATAAACTTAAGATAAAACTAAGTACTTTTAAATAACTTAAGAAGGTACCTTTAAATAATGTTATAAAGTAAATCTAATGGGACATTCTTTGTAATTTTCTTCTAAGTACGCAGATGGTAGAGTCAGCGTCAAGACAGCATTGCGCTAATTACTTTTATGAGTTTTCTCACAGCCTGCGGCCGACAAACGTTGACTTAACTTTTGTTTTAATTAAAACGTCTAGTTCCTAGTCGAGGTGAAGCAATCGTTTCTCATAAATCATCGGGATTTCAATCTTTTTCTGTTTGGACAAAAGTTATTTTTGACTGACATAATCTTTGTCTTAAATGTAAGTTTGTATTTAGTTTAATTTATTATAATAAAATTATGTGCGTTATTTTAAAAAGCGAGTATTTTAATTGTATATCTGTTTAAATAAGTTGTCTAACGTCGTAAAAATTTCATTGAACTTGAGGGTAAGATAAGGCTGTCACCGCGTGACCCGATTCCAAATTCAAATCCATTTCAGGGTTTCCACAATGATAAGTATGGTGCTATAATAAAAATACGCGCGAGCATCCACCGGTGGACGGGGGCGCGGTGCAAAGTCAGTTCAGTGACTCGTGGGCCGCTGCGGAGAGCGGACGTGCGTGTGACGTGCTGAAACATTACGCTGCGAGACTACGAGTGTGTGTGGAAATTTGAAAATTCTGACAGTGACAGGAGTGGAGTGCGAACGGAGTTTTGTTTTACCAAACTGGATTGATGGATAAATGATTTTTATATTGCATTTTTATATTGATTTTGTGTGCATGTGGACGGAACAGTGAACTTTTGGATTGCGTTTTGGATCTGGTGAGTACGAGTATTTTAATATTTTAGTGCATTTGCACACGTTTTGGGTTTCCAATATTTGTCCTTTTCTGTAAATTGTGAGTTCGAGGCGTTTAATGACCTCTCGAGTTAACTTCAGATGAGTTTTCAAACATTTTTTGTTTGTTTATATTTTATTGTTCTTTGATTTTAAGTTACACATCGTAATTTATCGAAGAACACGCTTCAGTACTGTGTCTGCCAGTCACTGTACTTATCTTATTTTTATTGGGGCTAACGTTTAATTAAAGATAACAATACGCCGTGTAGTTATTAAATTTCAAATGCTTTCTCTGTTACTATTGTAACAAATGTTATATATTCATTATTTTTTCAATCTATTATACACCTTATAACTACAGAATAACTATACTAGATATTTTAAACGATTTACAAACTTTCGATTGTTCAGATGTAGAGTCATTAACCTTTGAAAGCTTAGGATCGCTTCCATTTTCATTTTTCTTTAGGATACTTCGTGTTTAATTTATCAGTATGCACTTAATATGTACTTTAAACAATTTAATTATCAAGGAGTTCAAGATTATCTACGTTTTAAATATCACGAGGTTTGGTGCCTTGAAAGACAGCTCGTTCGTCGTCACGAACATAAGTAAACTTGTTCGTTGTTTTACAATAGATCCATAATGCTATCGGTAATTTGTAAATTAGTATTCATTTCTAAATCTGCAAATTATTAGGTACATACGAATAAGTTTATATTTCAAAATAATAATATATTTTTTTAAGTAACGAGATTCAATTAAAATTATAATCTACAATTCTAACCTTATTTAGAGTATTTCATATGAATATCATTACAGTGATCTATATCAAATCAAATCAAATCGCTCACTCATTATATTATTATTATTATTATTGATGATTTCATACTAAATAGTAAAGGAAATAAAGTAGATATTGTATGAGAAAAATATTTAAAAGCAAAATCAAAAATATATGTATAAGGGTGGTAGAACTCAGAGTAGAGCAGAGTAGAGTTCAACTCCGGCGGCACCACCGCCATACTTATTTCTGCCTTATAACAGCAGTGTTAAGCACTGCTGTGTTCTGGTCAGGAAAAGTGTGGTAAAGGAGACATACTTGCCCGATGCGTTCCAACTCAGTCCTCAGGGATAGCAACGCATCTAATCCCATCACATTAAAATACAACAACAATCTTGTTGTATTACATAATAACTTGTTATAACAAATAGGTATTTTGGATAGAAATTCACAAAGACAAAACTACCTACATACTTCCGCATTCGATCTCGATACTATTGAAATACCTACAATGTATAAACAATTTTTGGATATTGTTTTCAATTTTATATGATTTCTCGACATTTTCCGTTAGAAATTACGATTAAGGAATAATTTAACGATTTTGGCCAATATTGTATGCGAAAACAAAAATTATTAATATTTTCGAAATCAAACGTTCCGACTTTCCTCTCTAATCTTTATAGGCTGTAATAATAGAGACGAAATAAACATTTATAAAGCAAATAGTTTCTATTTACACTGGCTCTATGTAGAGCTGTCACAATAATTACAACTTGTACCGACAGTCCTATCTAATTATCTTATTAACCGACGTATTTACGAATCACTTTTTATTACACTTAATAATACATGAAGGTTCGTAGTCTCTACCATAGTATAGTTAAAGCTTAAATAATGTTTAATAGTATTTTAATGCTAAATTGACAAGTTGGCAATTGTTTTATTTGACAATAGCGCCAGGTAGAGTTGATTTTGGACTCTATTTGCAATTTCATAAGAATGGTAGAGTTCGTGAAATAATGTTTCCGTGGCTCATTATTCTAATCTGATAACAATATTGTTTATTCGATGTCCGAACAAGCTATTGCGGCTTTGTGAAACCCTTGTCTCTACATCTGGGTGCTGGGGTGTGCTAAATGTAGAGAACGTTGATTGTAACTTAACTTTTACATAAGACATTGTATAAGGTATGTACGCGGTAAATACATTTTGTTATGATTTATGGAAGTTAATTCTAAATTTGTAGAACCTTTGGTGGTTCAGCTCTGGAGGTTCCACCGCTACATCTATTGATCTAGAAATAACAGTGTTAAACGCTGCTGTCCTGGGTTGAAGGGTGTAACAATCAAAATATACTTATCCGAGGCGATCCAACTTAGTCCTCCGGGATTCTAATTTCTAACACATCAATGACTCAGCCCCGATAGGACTTTAACCTTACTACAAGGAGACTGCATGCTTGCTTCTTCTAATCTAAAATGTAAAATTGAGGTATTATTAGGAAGAGTGAGATCTAGAAGTAGTGACAAGTCATAGGACAAGTCTAGTGTTCCTAAATTAAAATGAAACAAAGATCCCGGCACCAGGGTAGGCGATGAGTAATAGAACTTATGCAAAGCTAATTCGAAATAGTTTGGCCTTGTCCATTTATTTACGTATTGCGCATTCATAGTATAAATACCTATATCTTTATTTAACTATATGTTTTGCTGCAACCCTTTTTATGTCCCACAGCTGGGCACGGATCTCTTTCTAGAATTAGGGGAGGCTTGTAGCGTTGCTCCAATGTGTGTTGGTAAAGGGGTATAGGTTAATGGTCAGGCTTCGACGAGGTTTAACGACTGCTATCCTATGATATCAACCGGGATCAACGGCTTAACGTACCTTCCGAAAAACTATATCTGAATCTATGTAATTTAGAAATATTTCGGTAACATGTTGCGCAGTTTTGTTAATTTCAGGGATATTGAAATTGTAAAACTAGTTTTATCCTGTTAATTTCCTTATTTCCATTGTTACTTAAGTAGGGTGACGAAGCGACGAGATAACAGTATTCATATCGATATATTATTTCGGTATCCAAATAAGGATATGATTAATGATTAATAGATATATCATATATCACCTGATTATAATTTATTCATTCTTAATTACATTATCACGTATTACGCGTACTTCAGTAATGTGATTAGTTCTTAATACTAAATTTGTTTTTGTTTATGAAAAACACAAATAAGGCCCTGATAATGAATCAGACAGAAATCACGGAAGAGTAGTAAATGTAAGGGCAGATAAGGGTATTATCTAGAAGCTCGGCCTTGGCCTTATCGGGCCGTGAACAACGCACTGTATCGCTTGATCACTCATAAACAACTTCATATTAAATTGAGTTAACTAGCCCTGAAGTGAAGCGACTTTGTTATAATGGCGTAACGTACTTTTGTTAAATGTACGTAACGTTTTTCTATCGTTTATCTTACGAAACACTAAGAAATCCCTTTACATTGTTTTTTTTTAACATTTAACCTGACGATAAGCCAGACGGGCCACCTGATGGAAGTAGTCACCGCCGCTTATGGATATTTGCAACACCAGAGGAATCGCCAATGCATCGCCGGCTTTGAAGGAGAGCTCTTTTTGCAGCTTTTTGTAGAGTATTTTTGAGATTGTTAGCCAAATCAGAGATTCAGTGATTCTCAAAAGCCCTTTCCTAGTAGCGTACTTTTGCGTATTTTTGCTAGTTATATAGTCAACTAGAAAACTAGACTTC
>DWPV01002109.1:0-18127 GCA_018251915.1 Urbanus proteus proteus
TGAAGTCGGTTAAAAAGGCAAAGGGCCCTGAGTATCGACCTGCCTAGGGCCTCTTACAGGGTTAATCCGGCTCTGCACATAACCCTGCGTCGCTCCCGAGGTGTCGGGTACCTTTTGAAGGTTTCCCCCTAATCAATAAAAAAAAAGGATCACTTAATATAGACATGGTAATTCATGTAGGTAGTGGTAGTTAGCAATTAATAGAGGTCGAGAGAATATACTTATAGTTAAACGTTGGGACAGAGGTGGGAAAGTGGGTGAACCAGTAGACATCTAAGATTGGGTATGCTGGATAAGTAGTTCTTGTATTTCGGTTGAAGTCATGAAGCTTCTCCCGACTTACATGTGAAGCCAGTGAAGCGATCATCTTAGTCCTCGGTTCTCAGGAGTGACAACGTCTTTGATCTACTTCAGATAGAATTCTACTGGAATACCTGCAAACTCGAATATCTCTTCAGGCGCAATTTAACTACTTATAATTGCAGAGCAATAACGTTTAACACTCAGGAATGACGATATTTTTTTCAAATCTATCAAATAGCATCAAAACGATGCCTACTCACGATTTCTATTAACAATTCGCGTAGGATTTCTATTATGCCTCATAAATGAGCACATTGCCGTTTGGCAACCCTACGCAGGAATGTTTGTATATAAACATACATCATACGATTGGAGTACTGAAATAGGTACCAGCATAGGTATTATGTTCAATGTAAGCTATCATATTGCGCAAGTATTATGAATCCTATATTGTAAACAAAGATTCTAAAGTTAGTAAACAGTCGCTTTTATAATAAAACGTACCTATAATGAAATGATAAACAACCTCCATCTACTTAACCTGAAAAGCAAAATGTTACGCGCACTTAGAAAGTTGAATAGTTAAATTTGAGTCACAGCAAAGTAGTGCTATCTATTTAAAATTGAATGTGTTCAAGTCAGCGTAACATGACGTTTCTCATATAACAGCACATTGTTCACAACTCACAATAAGCCAAACTGAGGGCTCTGTCTCCTAAACAATATTATTTCCTGCTCCACCCGGGTTTCAATTTAATGCTGACTTGGCTGTACATTTAATATTTAAATGCGGACCCGAAACGATTTGCTATTCGCATTATATAAGTAGGTACCTATTCGTGTCAAGATCACAAATAGATTTACCTGCCCTATAAACATAGGTATATCACTATACTATATAAGCATATCATATCAACATAAATTATATACACATACTTACGTATTATGCATAGGTTTAGAGCTGAATAGAGGTAGTGTCAAATAACAAAAGATTACAACAGGTATGACTATAGAATGTAAATATAATTACATGTTATGTTGGATGTTATATTTATCTTTACTTTGAATAGGTACTTATAAATCACAATAATAACAAAATCTTTCATGTATAACATTATCTTAATTTTTAAGTAGGTAAACATATCAGGATTTTATAATTATTGTTTTCATGCATGTGCATTTTGTCAAGTTAAATATAAATGTAAACTAAAGTACAATAAATATTAGATAATAGATACAGGTTACAAAAGGGTTATCAGTTTTAGTAAAAATCCATTATAACAAGCTCGTTTTGAAGTTTTATTTATGTAAATTTGCAGATATAATTAATACAAATCATGTTCATGTAAATTGGGATCTATGGTAAATAATATATCTATTAACTGTTTTCAATCACCGTTTCATACTGCCTCCCAAACATCAGTAGACTCCAACATGTTAATTTACGTGACTCATTGTAATATAAAAAGGCAGTCTCGGAAATGTGGCATTACAAATACTGTCTTATTTCTAAAGTTTACATAATGAGATTTTTATTGTGATAGTGATAAAAGACAAACTTAATCTATGTGAACATACTACTACCTGAATGGCTACAGTATGCATGCATGACTCATCAGGTTCTTCACATCCTAGGTGATATTTTAAGTGCATTACTATGTCAACTAATAAATTCCTAAAGTAATGTGACAAAACCTATATTGTCTATATGTCATCATACATCACAATTTTTCACTAAAGCTATCTGTACAGTTTGGATAAGTTGTTCATCATTAATGCCAATCACTATGCACATATATTATGGTGCTACCTTTGAGCAGCAGGTATTATATACATTGCTACTAAACTGGGTTTTCTATCTATTAATCAGCATTATCCAATAGTTGCACACAATTTTCATCCTGGAATTAAGGATTGCTAACTAAACAATCTAGATACAAATTAGACTATTCACAAACAAATCCATAAATAAACTTTGATTAACATAAACACTGAAATACTTAGTATGTTGACACTAATGATTTCATGAATGCATCCACATTCACACAGACAGAGAGCTATTTAATTACTCATCAGACTCTTCGTCGTCATCTTCCTCCTCCTTGGGCAGTGCCTTCAACCAGGGGTGTTGAAGGCACTCATAAGCGGTGGCCCGCCTATTGGGATCAAAATCTAACATAGGTTTCAAAAAGTCTGCAAACTCCTCCGCATCTACTTGACTCCATTCATATTTCTCAGTGAGTACCGATACTAACCCCCATGGCTTCAAGCCAGTTATATTTCTTAACTCACCCTTCTTATTAAAGAACACCTTGGAATATTTTCCTGAAGCAGCAATCCTTTTCGGTATGTCTCCAAGGAGTTCTATGATGTGAGCAAGGTGATCTTCATCCCGACTGTAACCATCACCAGAATGAGGTTCGAATAAGTAGTCACCGGTAGCCAATTCGAAGGCCATGCAAGCCGTGCTCCAGATATCAGCCGATGTTCCATAACCAGCGCTCAGTAACACTTCCAAAGAGCGATACTGCCTGGTTTGAATATCTTCGGTGAAATGCCGGTGCACCCAGCAAGCATTGCCCAAGTCAGCAATTTTAACTTCTAAGTCACATATATCAAATGCAGGATCGGGTTTCTTATCAAGTGATTTACTTTTTGTCTCAGATATAAATGAAGGGGGAGTATCTATCATCTCTCCTTCCGACATAGGAGTGCTTATGTCATCGCCACAACCATACTGCTTGCTTCTTACCTGGACAGCTTCTGCATCTGTGTCAAATGCTTCCTCGTCAGCTCGCTGTCCATCGACGCAGCCATTAACGGTGGTATCAATCTCAGAGCGTGTTGTCTCGATGACACTGGCCTCCTCGGGGGTCTGAGGGGAGTCGTCATTATCCTGAGACATGGGAGCTGACTCACTATTATTATCTACCTTTTTTTGTTCCTCCATTTCCTCTATTTGTTCCATTTGCTTCTTAAGTAACATAGACTGACGTTTAGCTTTTTTCTTTAACTTTTTCTTCTTGTTTCTACTCATTTTACCCGTGACCACTTGTTCCTGGAACTCCTTAGGCGCCGTGCTTATCAGGGAATGGGGTAACCTGAGCCCCAAGGAATGTAGTTCGGTGGCTTCAGCTGCCAGCTTGCGTATGTAGGCTTCATCTACACACACTAACACATTCTCAGGTTTTATATCAGTATGTATTATCTTGCACTTAGTGTGAAGGTAATCCAAGCCCTCCAGTACCTGCCGTATGATCGTTTTCACGTTTTCTCGAGGGATTCCTCTGTAGTTCGACTTCAGAATCAACTTCAAAAGATGATGGCCCAGGACCTCAAACACCATGCACACATGAGTTCCATTCACACCCGTTATTTTAAAGTCGTTTAGCAACTGAACAGTTTTATTCCTCTTGGGATCGGTAGGGTCACTGTCGCGAACCGCTTTCAGTATTTTAATTTCGTCTAGGGCCGTTTCCGTGAAATGCGGTGCCGATTTGACAACTTTGAGCGCCACAAATCTCTTATCGACGAGATCCCAACACAGCCACACGGTGGAAAAGTGGCCCCAACCCAACTTCCTAGTGACGTGGTAGCGATTTAGGAATAAGTCTCCGATTTTGACAGGATGGTATCCACCCTTACAGTAGTCCGCGCTGTCCTCCTGTTCCTCGTCATCGCTGGCGTACTGCTCGTCTTCGTCCTCCTCGATCGTCTCATTGGAAGAACTATGTGTCGGCTCGAGACGATTTTGATTCTGATTGCGCAGCCCATTTCCTTGTCCAGCAGCGCCGTGGTCATCCTCACGATTTTTCTTCTTTCCCAGTTTATGTCGTTTCTTTTTCGCCTGAATGGCGAGGACTCTTCTATTTACATCTGATTTGGAACTCATTTAGCAAATTAAAACACTCTCAACAACTTGGAATATATAAAAATTTTATCTTTTCATCTCAATCTTTTTGTTTGAGTATGGCGGCCGGTTGCAGACAGAACAAAATGCGCTCGAACACGGACCATTACAATGTTGCCACCAGAAATTAATCACAACGACAAAATATTCTAAAAATTGATTATTAAATTGTTAATAAATTATTTTAAATTATTGTTAAAGTGAGAGAATTATGTCATTTGTTGAACACGTAGCAAAATTAATTTCTATGAATACGTCTATCCAATCGTATTCGTCATTTATGAATCTTTGGATCGCAGATTGGCAAATTAACCTATTTAAAATGTCTGAATGTTTGTTCTGAATTCTACATTTTTCCAACACACTTATGTGTCGTAAATAAATAAAATAGTATTAACAGTTAAAATATAAACGACTTAATGAAATCTTGTACTCAATATTAGAGTTCCTTCATACTAACGTTTCTCCCGTGTAAGTGTCGAACGTAGACACCGCTATGTACAACGCTACAAATGTGTTGCGATTTGATATAAGTACTTATGAAATGAAAATCATTACATAATACAATGCTATGAAAGAACAGATCACACATTCGCGATCAGGTGATGATTTTCTCATATAATTGTGTTCATATAAAATTCTCATATAATTGTGTTCATATAAAATATCCTCCAAATACATAATTCAATGTTTTATTTTGTAAATTAAAATCTGTAATAAACATATTATAATGTCTTATTTCATGTAAAGTAATTGCTACTAATTACAATTGCAGTGGAAAGAAGTATGATTTGAATACGTTTGTTTATGACATTGCGCCTATATATAAAATAAATGTACTCGGGCGCTGCGCTAGCGTAGCGTATTGCGTATACATGGTTTCGAAGCGTATGCGCTAAGTATACGTTCTTGTCTTACGCCTACACCGGAAAATATAAATAAACTCTTATTATTATTCAATTAAAGCAACAACTCCTACCAGTAATCATAATATTTAACGTAACAGTGTTGAATATAATGGCTACTGATTATATTATTGCTTTAAGTATAGGTCCATAAGGAGTTTTCGATTTCCAAAGAGATAATAATTAATCGTGGTGGACAAAACACATATCACTGCAACCTTTTCAAGCACAAAAAGCAAAAAAAAAAGGTATGGTAAAATTAAACGTTTAATAAGTGTCTTATATTACATAACAATATCTTACTTATTTACAGTATTTTTAATTATATTTTTTACTATTTCCTATTAACGTTAGTGTTAGGCTGCTTAGGCGAATCTGAATCAAATTTGCTTTCTTTTACAGACAACGATTTAACAGGTATTAAAAAGAATCCACCAAATGTAATAAATGTTCCTGCTACATAGAAAGAAACGGAGTACCCAAAATTATTTTTAAGTATACCAGCTATTGGAGTACTTACTAAACTACCTATACCTTGAAACAATAAAATTACTCCAGTTGCGTTTGTTAAATTATCCAAGCCATATAAAGATACCAATACCATACTTCTTAATGAGGCAAGACTAGCTATAAAGAACCCGAATATGAAACAATAAGAATATTGATAATATAAATTATATGACAAATCAGACAAAATTGTACTTATTCCAGCTACAAGAATACAAAAGATGAATATTTTCAAAGGCTCAACTTTACAAGCCAACGCCCCTAAAAATAGCCTCCCAAACATATTTGCTAGTGAAATAGCACTTACAAACAACATGCAATGATTGGAATCAATGCCTGCACTTTCATTTCTATATTGAATAAATACAAATGGTACTAGAAAACCTAAATAGATCAAAAACCCAGCGATACATATAAATATAAAGGAATTCTTCTTCAGTAATTTGGGATCCATCATTGTTGCTAATACTCTTCTAGCAGCAGTTGTAAAAACTCCTCGTCGTTCTTGTAAATCCACAGCTGTTGCTGCTCTTGATACAGCCATTTGATATTCGAGACCAGTTTTACCCTCAGCCTTTGTATCCACCATACTTTTTTGATATGCTGGCAATTTCTCAAGTTTCCCATCATAGAATGCATCATCCCGATACATTGGACGTGACTGAGGTATATGCTCTTCCCAATGACATAACCGTGCCCAACAACTACTCTTCTTTGGTTTGTCCATTTGTATATTAATTTCCATATTACGTTTTGATTTATCGTGAACGCTAGTTCGTGATATTATGGATTGAACTTGTTTTAAATGTCTTTGACTAATGCCACCGTGAGGCGAATGAACCGTCAGTGTAAGCTTTGAGACGGGTGCAGTAGATGGTCCTGGTTGTGTGGCAGAGGTAACTTTGGTTTCTCCAACAACGTTTGCGGCAGTAGGAAAATTAGAATTTGACACAGCACTAAATAAACGTTCCGTAGCAGTTGGGATAAGAGTGTCTGCTTTAGTACCTGAGACAGTTCGCTGTAGGCCAACAGTCGACAAGTTTGGTAAATAGGTAACCGTACGTGTAGGGTCGTCTGTGGTTTGAACAACGGTTAATGATAAAAGTGGTTGAAAAGTCATACCAAAGAAATATATCAAACCAAACAGCCCTGAATGTAATAATGTCGTAGTTCGCCATCCAGCGAGCTTTACTAAATAAGAATTCATTGGGAAAAATGTCATTGTACCAACGCTAGATCCACACGTTGCTATAGCTAATGCGAGGGATCGAAGTTTTTCAAAATAAAATCCCACTACTAAAGCTGACGACATATTAATAAGACAGTACCCAAAACCCGCAAAACCACCATAAAATACACAGAGTGACGCGTAATTAGTTACAAAATAAGACGTTAATAGTGAAAAGGAACTCAAAACTGACCCGGACATAATACATGCCCGAAATCCAAATCGATTGATGAAGGCTGAAGCTAATGGACCAGCTATGAAATAAATTGCCACTGCTATAGAATTTACCAAAGCCACCAATGAATCCGATATATCAAAGTCATTTGCAATATCTGGTAGCATGCTGCCAAAAGTAAATGTAACTCCATCTAGAATACATATACTCATAAAGGAAGCCATAACCACAACCCAACCCCAACCACCTTCTTGAGGAACTGTTATTTGCGCTGCAATTTCAGTTTCTTCACCACCTTCTAAATTATCAGGTCTACTAACAACTCTGCTCGGTGTAATAACCACATTTTTTTTGGTTTCATTTTTTACCAAAATCGGTTTTGGTGGCATATTTGGCAAATTCAAGTATTTGACAGTAGATATAGTGATTAAATTGCATTACGTGCAATACTATGGGAATTCAAATAGTAATGATAAACGGTTTATTCCCCGTGCTACTACCATATTTACTACCAGCAGTATCGCGGGGTATTCAATTCCCCATGCTGCTGTGTCCAATACGTGCTACTATAAGCCTTAGTCACAAATGAAATATAACTGACCTACAAATAGTTAGTACGTAACATAATAAGTAGTATAGTACTAATAGCTTTAATTTCAGTATAAAAAGTACGTAGTTACTTTTTTGGACGCTTTTTTAAGCAAATCTCGACATAAAGTTTATAATCGAAGATCATCGTCATCAACCAACAAGGTAAACAAGGCATTTTCAACTCGGATTCGGGGGATAAAAAAAGTTCTATAGCGATTGTTTGGTTATTTATGGTATTTTTTTACTTTTTAGTTGATTATTAATTGATCAACTTAGAATTGTAAAGGGCAGTTATGGTCCTTAACCCTCAATTTTTGAGTTTCATAGATTTGGAGATTAAATTGGAAATGATATTTTTACTATATTAAAGAAATAATTAATAACTGTAACTAAAATAATAAATTAATAATAAATTCGTACATGTTTGTTACGTTTTCTTGATACCATCTCGGTTTACGTTTACGCCCGTTTTTTTATAGTAAAATTTTAGTACCTAAACGGCCTGCTAGAAGCACCGATGTAGGTGTATAGGCCCAAAAATAAATGAGTAACATTTCACTACAAATAATAAACTCGTAGGGGTACCGATAATAAAATTAAATTATTATGCAATCTCAATTGTCGCTAAATTACAAGAGTCCAGGGCCTAACGTCATCACAGATTATGGAAAAAAGTCAACACTCATTTATGCTTCTCTACTTCGTCCATGGTCCGTCTAATTTTCGCGCGCATTTATAGTTTGTCACTGTCATAGGACGCTGATGCCCAGCTCAACGAAGCCAACAATTTAAGTGTTTTAAGAGGACATACGAATAAGCTGCTGTTTCAAAATTGTGTTCGTAATTCAAAATGTCCCAGACAACAATAACTACATTCTTTAACAGCAGAAAAAGACCAGCTTCGGATGACATTGTAAGTTCCAAGAGCAAGATTGCCCACATTGACCGTACTTCAGAAACTAAGTGTGGATGGAAGATCCCCGCTCCAGTTGGGAACAAACTAAAGTTTACTCAAGCAAAGGCATTGAAAGCTGATATTTCACGAGTTTCTGAGCCAAAACCTGAAACATGTACAAAAAAAGTTGCAGATGTGAATCACAATGTAGGACCGTTTGCAAAGAAAACGAACGCTGCAAACGTGGTAAAAAATGTTGTGGCTTCGAAAAGTGAGACTGTAAACTCTGCCCGTAAAGAGTTGAGTCTAGGAGACATCAGAAAGAAGTTGGCTGGAAGTTCTAGGTTATCTGAATTGAGGGCACGAGCAGAACGTATCAGCAAGGGTATTCAAGAACTGAAGGAGACCACTGAAAACCGCAATCTTAAGGATTTCAAATCCATTGAAGTGGAAGTCCCACAAAGGTTTGTTTATTATCTTGTCACTCATATTTCTCATATTAGTTAATGTTATATTGTTATATATGTAATGCATTGTTGAGTTTGCAATGGTTATGTTTCAAAATATTTAATGTGTATTTTAACTCAATATGATAAAAACCGACATTAACAATTATATAAGACTTAAATGACAATTTTAGTGACTATATATTAAATATTCCTAATTTCACTTATATGTTTTCAGTCCCAGCAAGAGATCATCAATTGGGAATGAGTTACTGTCCCCTACTAAGCAGCAGAAAGACCAGGATGGCCTTAGATCCTTAA
The DNA here is from genome assembly GCA_018251915.1 of Urbanus proteus proteus. Taxonomy (NCBI): domain Eukaryota; kingdom Metazoa; phylum Arthropoda; class Insecta; order Lepidoptera; family Hesperiidae; genus Urbanus; species Urbanus proteus. The sequence continues at coordinate 9,282 of DWPV01002109.1, forward strand.
TCTCTCCAAGGAAAGTGGTAGTCAGCCCCGTCAAGAGCCCTAGCAAGGTTAGTTGTCCAAAATATAATAATTATATTTATAGCATATGTATACTATTATGTAACTATAAAATGACACCCAATAAAATATTTTATTATCCTAAGGTAAGCTTTCACATCATAATTGTAATAGTAATTATATCATGAGGATTATAAATGTAATTGTATTCTAGCAATAAGTGTTACTGACAGAAATACCTTATTAACTAATTAATGAAGTGATTTAATGTAATTATCTTATTGGATTTTGAGTAAGCACCTAACATCGTTAGATACTTTCTCAGCAAAACATTAATTCGGTTTTGTTACTTAATGTAACTTTCACAATAAATCATTAATAGTCTTACTTGAATACCATAAGGAATTACCAAAAGAAATTGTAATTATTGCTTTAACGTTCTGTGTGATTTTTAATTACATCTAATTTGTTATTTTCTCATTGATTTTATTATACTCGTTATAGACATGACTAAAGTAGCCAATTAGTATAGTAGCTGATCCCTGCAGTTTGAAGCGTTTAAAAAAAAAATGCGTACATATTTAAACAGAAGTGATAACTGGCTCTCCGCAAATCCTTTTTTCAAAAATTAAAGTAGCATAGTTAAACTTAGGTCTTCAGCTATCTTCCAGTTAAAGTCACTGCAAAATTGGTCCAGCCGTTTAGAAGATTACCTCAGCCAAACAGACAGACAATTATTTTTTAATTGCATTTTTGTTATAGGTTTAGTAGTTATTAGTTCTCTTAATATAAAATCAGTGTCCTGGTAAGAACAGCAGTTCCCTATTAATACACTTGGAAATATAATTTTAATCTCTCTTAATCCTGTAGTTATTATAAATGGGAATGTCTGTTTATTTGTTTGTTTGTAATGCCTTCACGCCTTAACTGCTCAACCAATCGTTATGAAATTTTGTACACACATAGTAAGGGGTCCAGAAAAGGACATAGAATATCTTTCATCCCAAAAAATGTACTAGTCCCGAGGTATAGAAAAGTAACTTTTATACCTACAACCTACCTACATTGATACCTCCGGCTTCTTTGTGCAACATTTGTGCGAGCGAAGCTGCGGGTAAGAACTAGTATTTTTATAAACATTGTTTAAATGTAAATAATAATTTTGCAGGTACCAGCCTACATCAGACATGCTTCACTAGCAGCGTCACCGACAAGTCTGCCTTTACCCCATCAATACAGATTCCTCGCAGAGCTTTTCCGTGGCATGGAAACAGTAGTGTCTTTATTATATAATAGAAATGAAAAAATAACCTTCACCAAACTAAAACCCTCTGTGCAAGAGATGCTCAAAAGAAACTTCTCTGAAAAACATTTGGCTCAAATAAAACATTTGGTACCTGACTTCTACAATTTTGAGATTCAAAAAATTAAAAATTTCACAACCTCTTCAAACAAAGAAGCCTACGAGATGATAATTGCTCCCATATTGCCTAATGACATAAAAGTAATGAACCCGAGTGTACTTCTTGAGAGGCGTAGATATTTCTTTGACACCCTACTTCATTTGGTAAAGAAATATCACGCTCAGTATTTGTTGACACTAGATCCTCCGATTGAAATACCTGATGATAAGCTAGTTCGGTGGCACCCAGAATTTGAATTAGAGAAGGTGCCTGAGGTAGAGGGTGCGAAATTGCCAGAGATGCCAAATGTAGAAAAGTTCTCTTCTGCTCAAGATGTTCTTGCAAAGGCAAGAGAGTTATTCAAATGCAATACAAAAATGGAGAGAGCCCTTGAAAGACTTGCGCAAGCTAAAGCTAGGGGACTTACAGAACAAGAAAAGATTGTAACAGGTATTAAAGAAAATAAAACTACTTCATCAACTGCTTCAAATTCAACACAGACAAGCTCGCCAGGGACTAGTGGAGTTACTATCTTGAATCCTGCACTACGAAATCTGCCTGCATCATTACTAGAAAAAGTAAAAGCTAAACAGGCAGCTAAGGCTTTAGAAGCTATGACCAGATCTTCAGAAAACGAAGAAAAGTATGCAACTTACACCCGTTTGCCAGATCTTGCGAAAACTTTAAGAAATATCTATGTTACTGAGAGGAAGAATGTATTAGCTCTCAATGTTATTCTTTCAAAATTAGATAGCAGTTTCAAATCAAATGTTTCTTCTGGTCAATTACAAAAGGATATAAAGTTATTGGCAAATGAAGTACCTGAGTGGATCAAATTGCATGATATAAGAAACACAACATATCTCAAATTAGACAAAAATGTTGACTTAAAACAAATAACTTCAAAGTTAGAGGCTGAAGCACAAAAATACAAGACTGATTAAGTTATTATAGTAGATGTTGTATGACATAAGCATTATTTAAGTATCTGCTAAATTATTATACCAAATATAATCCCAAAATCATGTAATATGATTGTACAAAGTTTGAGTAATATAATGCTTCTGTTAGACTTAGATCCCAGCAGACGTGCTACTTTTGGTATCGGTGACCAAAGATGTTGGTGTTATTCGGAATCTTACCGGTCACAGTTACCTTTAGATTCAATTGAAAGCTCAAAACATATTGTCATCATCACTAAAAGGTGTTTAGTCACTGTACAGCAAGTCATTAAAATTCGATGCAACATTCATGTAATTTTAACAATTGTTGTGCAGAATTGTGTACACAGCAACTTGAACCGTTTATGTTAACAGTGGAGCGGCATGTATGCTCGGACCGTTAGTTAATTTTGACTTCATATTTTGATATGCAATAGTGTATTGTTTTTGACATATACTATAATTATTGATCGCTGAAGGTTCCTTTGACATACTTTTTAATTTGTTCTCATATTTTTATGGACATAAAAATGATTGCTTAAAAATATCCCAATGGACATGATGTTAATATGACATTCAGTTTGGAAAATTAGTATTATGTAGTTATTCTCTACCTTTGTTTTTAAATTTAATTTTTTAATTACATTATAATTTTAAGATACAAATAAGATTTTATACGTGCCTGGTTTGGTGTTTGTGTTTTGTAAATGAAATCAAAGTTGGTTTTCATTTTCTTAATAATTTACACAGTAATAAACTTTTTTGAATTAGTGTGTAAAAGGGTTTTCTTTTAAGTTAAAAAGAAATCTACATATAAGTCTATTAACTTTTTATTCTCGATTCTCTTCAATCCAATCCAATATCCAATCATTTATTTATAGGAAAATAAAAATTATGTTTTAAGCAGCAGATCATAATTAGGTGATTTTCCTTGTCTGAAGGTATAAAGTAAATCCATGAGGTTTTCAGCAGGAACCACGTACTGGCTCACAGCAGGATCTTGAAACATGTTGTCAAAGTATTCAAACTAAAAACAAAATCATATTATAGATTTCTACACAATGACATGCTCTGATGTATATTTTTTAGTAGTCGGGGAATATGAAACTTGAATAAAATTGAGATCTTATAATGCAACAAATATCAATTATAGTTATTCAGAGTTCTAGAATTTTCATCTGGGACATATTTCTGGTGCTTTCATCCCCTCTTATTAGGAGTAAAGACATCTTACCAACAATTTATATTTGTGTGGGTCGATGGTAGCCCTATCATCTGTTTTCTGGTACACCAGCATCTTTTCGAACCAAGGCCATATCATATAGTCGACGTATCCTGGTTCAATTCCTGAAAGGAATTTAGTCCCGCGTTTTCTTATTTGGTCCTGAACGAAATCTAGAGCCAATTGGTATGCATCTATGTTCTCTTGCGTTATAGTGTGTGGAGTTTTCACTACCTTCAAAAACATAGAGTAAATCTGCAAAAAATATACTATATTAGAGGTACATTATTGTCATCAATTCTTTTGTTAAAGCGTATTTATTGCCTTTTATTGTATTGTGAGAACAAATTTCGTAATTCTTACACAAAAAATATCTTCTACAAAGATCCTTTTAAAAACTTATAAGCTATAGATCAAAATATGACAAAAACATAGTTTACAATACTGACTGGTGCACAGACTTCAACGATAATTTTATCAAAAGCTCTTGCCACCGGGTCCTTAGGTAATAGAGGTTTTTGTGGGTAGGCTTCGTCTAAATACTCCGCAGTCACCAAACTCTCATAGATGCAAACGCCATCTTTCACCTCTAGTGATGGTACCTTGCCTATGTAAAAAGAAATACCATGAAAATAATTTTATACAGTCATGTACAATGTAATGATTAATTACTTTCCATGTTTTTAAATCACCAGCCTGGTGTGTAATAGATTGCTTTTAACCCGCTGCCATCGATTTCGTGCGTAGACATCTATAGATTTACATTTAAAATACTTAATTTAGATTTTGTAGATACTTTTAAAATGTACAAAAATATTATCTTACGTCAAATTTTAATTGGACTATCGCCTAGATGCTGTTTTTGCATGGTTGAATAAATAATTGAATAATATATTATAGGTAATGTACATGCTGTATTTCAGAAAAGATATTAAGTTTAAGTAAAGATAAGTAAGTTTTGTATCCTCATGTACAATTTTTTACCATTCTTACCAAAAGGACTTTTTGTTGTGAACCACTCTGGTTTGTTCATCAAGTCGATATTCACAACTTCATAGTCTATTTTCTTAGCATTCAGTACCAGAATAGTTCGGTGAGCATAAGGGCAGTATCTCATATTATAAAGGCGGAGCTTTCCATTATATGGAGGCAAGGGGTCACCTGAAAGACATTTTATACATATATTACAGAATTAGATTCGATGAAGACCCGCGTGGCGGAACGGTTACCATACAGGTCTGACGCGCAATGGGTCCCGGTTTCGATTCCCGGCCAGACAAACATCTAAATGATGATTTTAGATTTCTGTTCTGGGTCTGGGTGTTTGTGTTCGTGTATGCGTGTGTCCATAGCACCCACGACACAGGAAATCCTACTGTGAAGCTATTAGTGTAGAAAGCGTTTTAACACTCGTTTATGACTTCCTCTCCTAAGTTCCCTTTTTATCTACTAGGCCTTTGTATTTATACATAAGAATGCTCATGATTGGGTAAATAAGTTTAAAAACCTTTCTCACTATTATTTTAAATCAAATTGCTATTTACCTCATAGACGAGTTATTTTAATTAGGCACCTACCTCGATTTGCATAATTATAATGAAGATTATAATAAGCTTATTTATCTGTGATCGTTTACTTAGGTAATTAATTAAAAGCATTTAATGAAATACAATGATTTTATTAACGCTGTCGATTAGTCAAAATTAATGAAGTATTTGCTTTTTTAAGTCGTGTGGTGTCGTGGCTTTTGTTTGATAACCTCGGCAGGGGCTGGGAGGTAAATTACGATAGTAGGACTGATTTTAATATCAGTAGTTGCTTAATGAAGAAAAAAGTGATATCAACCAATTTGAGCCCTCAAATATGATACGGCTCTTCTGTGGTTCTGTGGAACAGTCACCATAGCGATCTGACACACAATGGGTTCCGGGTTCGATTTCCGACCAGACAGTTATCTAAATGATGAATTAAATTTCTGGTCTATATACACAGGAAAAAATCCTGCAGTGGGGCTATGTGTAGAAAGCGTTATTATTATAATGTTCTCTCATATTTCCCGTGACACGGAATCGCTATCGCAGAAGGCAGAAAACGCTACATAAATTTATTTATAGACATTATTTGTAAACATAATTATCATTAACGATTTTAATCTGATAAATAACTAGCTAGGTGTGTAATTAATGATGATGCAAATAAATAGTTATCACTTTAAGTGAGAGATAAAGCAATAATGAAAATAACGCCGAAGATATTTAATACAATGGGTACTTACTATAACAAACTATTAGATTACGTCACAAAATATCCACTTACCTTTGCATAAATGCTTTGAGTTGAAATTTATGTACCCCATAACTGGTTTAGTAGCCATAATATTAATGCGATAGGCAGCCGACAGTACGTATAATATGTGTACAACTGAGGTATGAGAAGAATGATATGAATATATATTCATTGCTATTATCATTACTTTTTGTTTACATATTTTGGTAAAAACACATTTATTTATATACTTCTTAATTTTAATTATCTAGTTATCAAGATAAACAATATAAATACTATATGTAGCATAGTTACTTATTTACGTTTTTGGCCAGGTAGACATAATTATAACGTTCACATCGTAATAATATTCACATCGTAGTATGCAGGTAATATGTACTAACTTAAAAATTGTCATGGTTAAACCAGAAATCCCCTTATCTCTCTAATCTGTCATAGCGAAGGTAGCATAGTAATTCATTTTAGTCTGTTCAAAATTTATGTGTAGAATATAATATGTATATTGTTAATTAATGGCACTTTAAAAGGACTGCAACGTGGCGTTTTCACATGTGTTTTCACTTTTCACACATAAATCCAATAACAACATCCAAGGTAATTGATAATAAATTAGTCTAGCTACAGTCGTGAGAATATTTCAAGCAGGAAATTAAATAAAACATTTTTATTGAAGATTTATTTTATATAGGTAAGTATATTTTATAACAAATATTATGCTTCAAGTAATTCGTCATAATTAACCGATCCTTGTCTGTAGCCATCAAGTAAATTGAAGAATGATTGACTTGGTACCAGATACTGGCTTACTGCAGGGTCTTCCAACATATTGTTTATGTATTCAACCTGAAAACATAGAAAGTACATCACCATTTTCCAATAAATATATGCATGACTAAATCCTTTAATTAATATCTATACAAATAAATTAAATTGAAGTGTCTGTTTGTGATTTCAAAATAACTTTTTACTCAATGCATATAAAAGGATGCCGATAACAAATCTGTAGGAATGAAAATATGAAAAATATATCTATACCATACCATTGATCATAACTAGTGAGTTATGATCAATGGTATAGATATATTTTAAACAGATGTGACCTGTTTTAAGTGAGTGTAAATCCGAATCCAATCGATCAAGATATCCTTTTAATCATCAGTCATATCAGTAACTTACCAATAACTTGTATTGGTTCGGTTTGATGGCACACTTGTCTTCTATTTTCTGGCACTCTAGCAACCGCTCAAACCAAGGCCATATCATGTAGTCTGCGTAACCTGGTTCGTTGCCGCCAAGAAATTTAGTGCCACGTTTTTTCAATTCGTCCTGAATGGAGTCTAAAGCAGAGTGGTACGCGCTTATGATGTCTGGCGTAATATCCTCAGGCTTATAAAATACCTTCATAAACATAGCATAAATCTGTAAAAATAAACAGTTTTTTATAATAGGTTGGTAGCTACCATTTTTACAATGCGTCAGTTCATCTACCTGCCTGTAATTATATACATAGGTAACTTAAAATATACTTACTGGTGCAGTGAGTTCTACAATAATTTTGTCATAAGCCTTCGCCACAGGGTCTTTCGGTAACAGAGGCCTTTGTGGAAAAGCTTCATCTAAGTACTCAGCCGTGATCAAACTCTCGTAGATACAAACTCCTTCTTTTACTTCTATCGATGGAACCTTTTCTGTGAAAAGAAGACCATGATTTTGTGACTATTAATATACTTAAGAGTAAAATTGCACCCTGGCGGGGAATAAGGGATAAATAGTTGAAGATTTTTATAGCCCCACTGCTGGACACTTCGATCATCAATACTTAATCGAAGGCTGGACACGTGTAGTCCCTATAAACGTGGAAGGCCCGATACCTAATCCATAAGGCTTCTCCGATGCTTATTTATTGGTAGAAGAAGTAGGTACAGCTAAATTACCAACCCGTGTCTGATGTTTCCGAACCATGTGTAAGATATCCGACGAGGATTAAAGATTGCTAGATATCCATGATAATCGGGACCGACGACTGAAGCGCATCCGTGCGCACGCAAAATTACTTGCAAAGCAACCTTTCCATGTCAGTTATAAGTTTTTTTTAAATTAAACATAGTAGGTAATGTTTTACTTTCCCAAATCTCACGAGGTAGCTATTCATTTTTCAGGTAATTCAATTAATTAATTTCTTAACAATCAACATTATCACAGTGCTTACCCAAGGGACTTTTACTTTTAAACCATTCTGGTTTGTTCTTCAAATCGATGTTAACGACTTCATAGTCGATCTGCTTGGCATTCAATACCAGAATAGTTCGTTGTGCGAAAGGGCAGTATCGCATATTGTAGATTCGTAGTTTTCCATTGTACGGAGGCAATGGATCACCTGAAAATAGAAATTGATTACTACACTAGTTGATCCCCGCGGTTTCACCCGCGTTTGAGAAGTGAAAATACATATTTTAACATAACTGCTGTCTTCTCCCGCGACAGCTATCCTATCGCTATCTTCCCTTCGTTTGAAGAGCGAGTAATATTTATCTGCTCATAGAAGGCAAATACATCTATTAAGGATTTAATTATAGGTATATGTACCTATTTGTCGAATAGAGATGTCCATGGTCGGCAAATCTAATTAGCTTTTGGTTAAGCTCCCTAATGTCAGTGTTCCTGCACTAAGAGTTATTGTGTGGGTACAGTCAGTCATCTTATGCAAATCAATCGGCGTTATGTTAATGTTAGTCCAAATTTGTATAATCCACTGACTAACAAATTACGTAGGTATATCTTTTTCGCCCACGCCGTACCAACTTTTTTACGCAGAAACCTTCATAACTAGGTATTGGAGAAAAAAGTTTGGGTTTACGTATAAACGAATAAGTCAATGTATAAACGTATCTTTAAGTAACTTATCATCACTGAGTGAGAATCACTAATAGTCCAGTCATTTGGTAGTTTTACCTGGAAAGTTTTCCGGGAGTTTTGAAAATTGGTTAATTTATAGAT
>DWPV01002110.1:0-18127 GCA_018251915.1 Urbanus proteus proteus
TGAAGTCGGTAAAAAAGGCAAAGGGCCCTGAGTATCGACCTGCCTAGGGCCTCTTACAGTGTTAATCCGGCTCTGGTTCTACCACCTTCATTACCATTCTATGAAAAATAAGACGAAAATTCCGAGTACTATGGGTTCCGGGTACTATCGAATTTAGATATCTGTTCAGGGTGTTTGTGAGTTCGTCTTTGTGTATGTCTATGGCATTCACGGCAAGAGAAAATCCTAGCATATTTCTATGAGTATAGAAAGCGTTAACTACACTGAACCCACGCTAGGATTTTCTTAGCGTTATTTATGGATAGTGGATTATTGTCGGTGTTGGTTTCGCGATGTGATGTGCTGGCTAGCGCGGCACGTCGGGGTTGGAGGCCGCGAGCTTCACTGCTTGCTCGTACGAGGGCGGCTTTGCTGGAATTAAACACATTTAGTATTATGCTATTATGTATATTTATAGACTAAACGTTTAAAATATTTTTTAACATAACATCTATACAAATAAATAAAATTGAAGTGTCTTTTTGTGATTTAAAATATTTTTTTTACTCAATGCAATATGAAAGTATACACGATACCTAAAACGAAAATACAATTAGAACAATTTTTGTCTGTCTGTCTGTCTGTTTGACTGAGGTAATCTTATAAACGGCTGGACCGATTTTGACGGGAATTTCACTGGAAGATAGCTGAAGATCTAAGGCGTAACATAGGCTGCTTTAATTTTTGAAAAATCCATTAACGCGCGCTCCATATGCATGCGTGCGCCGTCGCGGGAGAGCGGAATGGCATTTATGTTTAAATATATATTTTTTTTTACTTTTTAAACGCGGGTGAAACCGTATAATTATAAACCGTATATACTTGTATTATAATAAAATGTCAAGCACAGTTAGTAAGTACAGGGATTACGGTAACGGTACGCGTCACATTTCGATATCAATTCACAACCCTAATATTATTCATTTATTTATTCGATAAACATAAAAGAATATTGTACGGGACTGAATGAAATAAAATCTAAACTTTGAAGAAAAAAGCGGTAAGAAACAGTTCAAATGGCAAAGCAGCCTACACGCGCGCTCGTTTTTTTCTTTATGTTATAGTTACTGTTACCTGTTACAAATGACCACCTACTGATCACCTACCTTCTCGCGCCCTTTGACCTGCTTACGCTTCCCGAGAGCTCTCACCCAATTTATTCAAGCAATCATAAAGAAAATAAATATTTAAAAATTAATAAAAATTTAACTAACTAATTTTGTACGCGTCGCCTACAACTACAAAACGTTATAGAAACTGCTAATGCGTATTATAGCTTATATATTTCGGCCGATTCCATTACTTCTATTATGATTAAATCAATATAGGTACTTACAGTCGCCTCCAAGTGTGTTTTCCTCAGTTGTGTGAAGGAGTCCGGTCTTCAAATATGTTGCCTCTGGATCCAAGTAAGATCCATTGCTACTTGATGCTCCAGTCGTAGGATAAGGCGGGACGGTCGTGGGGCACGGCGCCCCAGTCGTGCAGTAAGGTCCTCCGGTCATGGCACTTGGTGCTCCAGTCGTGGGGTACGGTGCCCCGGCCATGGAGCTTGGTGCCCCAGGCGTGGGGTACGGTGCCCCGGCCATGGGGCTTGGTGCCCCAGACGTGGGGAACGGTGCTCCGGGGGTGGAGTTAGACGGTCCGGTGGTTACGTCACGTGTCTCTGTCCGTACACGGTAGCCCATTGGATATGTCGTAGGATAGGGTACAAAAGTCGGAGGTCGTCGTTCAATTTGATCTGTAATAATAACAAAATACCTTATTAAATACAACCATGAACTAGGCAATTGAATGCATATTACAATTTAAATGTACCTATAATATATACGTATAATTTAACTTCTTATAAATAATCTTACAAGAAATAATTCTAACCCGGAAGGCACGGTTGGTGGTTGGTCGGACCGGGATGGCGACCGGTTCGCGACGCGTGTCGTCGTCAGATACAAAACTGTACACTGTATAAGCAACACAATCAATTTATCTTTGGAATTGCTCCTTTTAACGAAGCCAAATGGTAGAAATAGACGCCAATGGACTCGTTCATATTAAAGAAACATGTGGTATAGAAATTTAATTTTAGTACTCACGCGTGCGTCGCTTTTCAAAACAACTCCTGCAGCGGCAACATATGTAAATCGCTATTAAAATTGCTTTAAGAAAAATTATGCCCCCAATAGAATAATAATGATCCATAGCGAAGTTGTAATCACAGCTTGTTAGTTCAACGCACAGCGGAAAAATGTTCTGTGATTATAAAGTGTAGGTTTTCGTTTTCCCCATACCTACATCCCATGATAAAGATCCTATCCTATGACTACGACTGTGAGTTTGTTTGTAACGCGTTTACGCTTCTACATAATCGATCAATATGAAATTACGCACTCATGGTCAGGTGTTCATCCCGAAATAAAGATATTATTCCGTAGATATAAAAATAACTTACATATATACCTAAATTTAGGTACGCATACGGCCCATACTACATAATTACTATTACGCCTACGGCCTCATACTAAGAGGACTAAGTTGAAACGACTGGAATAAGTGTCTACCTTACCACACCCTTCAGACCAGAACATAGCAGCGCTTAACACTGCTGTTATAAGAAACAAGTGCGGTGGTGATACCGCCGGTGTCGATCCACAAGAGTTCTACCACCATAAGTATAATTTGCAGCATTCCGTCGTTACAGCAACCAACGATGTTTTTCGTTTGAATGTTGAACGTTTATCATTCCAAAGTCTTACACTATCTCCTCAGGTCCTCAGCTACAAAGTGCAAATTATTGCAATCGAATTAACGCGAGGCAAGCCGCGGATACAAACTATTAAGTATAGCTTGATCGATAAACGGAATATTACAAGGTAAATATCAAAATAATTCCTATTTTGTTGTACCTTGTGCGTCGTAGATGGGGATAAGTTTCGGCCAATGCTCCGCTCCCATGAGGGATCCAAGGTGAGGTTGGGAGAGGGGGGGGGGGTTAAGGGGTTCAAGGTTCAATACAAATAGATATGACCAGGAGATGTTCAAGTGAGATATCCTACAAAGGTGGTGGAACACATCGCGGTGCGACTCCGGCGGCATCATCGCCACACCTATTTCTATCTAATAACAGCAATGTTCTGGTTTGAAAGGTTTTGTATGGGAGACATACTTTATTTTCGGAGGCGTTCCAAATAAGTCCTTAGAGGTAGCAGCACATCTGTGAAATATCAAGTATGACCGCAATCCAAATTAATTAACATATATACATACGCCCGAAAAACATCTACCTCCCTCTAATGCAGTCGGATAAAACATTCTGTACTTTATGGAAATTTTCTATAAACACAAATAGATAGTAGTATTTTCCTGTAAATAAAACAATTGATGACTTCAACATACTTATATTTGGTATAAAACTGACAACATACATTCCCAACCATCACTCCCATCGCTGGGCTCCACGGTACCGCTTGTCCATACACTACTTTTACAATTAACTATTAATAACTAAATAGAAAGGAATTTTACATTATATTAAGATAAAATAACAATGTACGATGTTACACGGAGTTGAAACTTATTTACGGAATCAAAACATTTACATATTTCAAATAACGTAGACTTAAAGATGAAAATAGATAAATCCAAAAATAATAACTCTATTTTCAAATGTTGGATTAATCTATTTTTCGGTATGACAAGTAAACCTTAAACGGAATGATTATTTATAAATAAATAAACAAAATTCAATTTTGTATGACTGTAATTTACATGTTTTACGTTTCCATCGATTAAATAATTTAACATTTTCAAGCCTCATTACGCTTCAAAATGTTAAAACCAAAGCGTGTGTGGTTAAAATCACAGATTAAAACGTAGGTACAGAGTCACATGGTCACATTTAATTTTAGGTTATGTAACAGATACTCTATACAAGGGCGCCCGAGGAACACATTGTGAAAATATTTAACGCTAAGTTTAGCGTCTAGTATTTGTACTCGTAGCCTAGCCACTAAATATTTGTACTCCTCTAAATGTAGTTACATTTTTTACTAATATTTAGTAGCTATTAGCCTGAGCGCCCTATTTTTGCCGTCGAATTGTGAGTTCTGTCGATGAACAATTTGAAAAATACTGATTAGGACCGAGCTGCTTGTTTTTTCTCGACTTCTCATGTCGAGGCAAAAGAAGCGCTTTATAGATTTCGCAGACTACTGAACTTATTTCTCGATCTTTTATTCCATGTAGTAATATTTAAATCCAGAAATTTTGGAGTCAGCCAACCCTAGTTTGAGTCGATTTTCAAAAGCTTTAACTTAAAAACATAAAACTTCATTAACATAATATAATACCTGAAAATAGTTTATCAAGCTTGTTGTACTATTAGGTAACTAAGACGACAATATAGTAAGTGAAGTCTAAATAACCAAGTGTAACTTAAAATAATCCTTTTCTTATATTCACTCCTTTCAAGTACGCTTTAATATCACATCAGCTGGCGAGCGGCGAGCCGGGCGCTACCACTATCATTTATTATTAATAATAACTAAATAATAATTAATAATATAACGTAAAGGGCTAAGTTATAATTTAAATATTAATTATTTTTGTTTCATAGTATCGGAAATAATACTAATGCATTTTTCTCGATACATTTTATTTGCATTAATGTCTTTCTTGTTAAAAATGTCCGCCTTCTTGCAAAAATAATGACATTATTTCAATTAATTAAACATTAAACTTCTAACTTACTTTTGCACATACGAGCACATTTGTTATCTAAAATAATGTTTCGTACGAAATCCTAAGTACACGTGATAATTTAGCAAACTAATTTAATATAACATTTATTAGTTAGTTAAGTATACCTAATACTTGTTATACAAGAAAAACGTTAATTAAAATCCCAAGAGAGCATCCGACTCGCTGCTTCACTTTCAACGCCTTTAATTAATATACCTACACAGACACATAGTTACTATTAATTATGTATAACTATTAGAAAGTATATAGTCACCTCCGGAAGTACTTAGTACTGGCAGTTTAAGAGCTTGGAGAGGAGGGCTCCCACACCTCACGACTCGACTCCACGATACTCATGTCGTATGTCGTAAACAGTTTCTGTAGCCTTAGTATACGTTTTCAATACGAAATGGTGTTTGAAGGACTGAGAATAAGTAATCGAATTTTCTATATTTTTTGCGATTAATGTCAACATCATTAAAACTTAAACTTGTTACATTTTTTAAATAGAATTCACGGTTATTTAGTAAATTTAGCTTTTAAATCAAAATTGATGAAACACTCATACATTTTATTATTTTCCTTTCTTTTCGTCAAATATAAGTTTTGTAAGCTGTCTTAAAAACTTTTTTCGTATAGCATACTTGCACTAAGGGCTCTGACCGACTCTGTAACAACTCGTAGTGTGGAATGCCCTAACAATAACATATTGGAAGAAAGCTGAAAAAAATCTATTAATATATACAAAAATAATATTAGTAAGGCAGAGGTAACTTTATATTTCTGTTCGAATAATAAATCACATTTAATATAAGCATTACAACAATAGGTATAATTATGTTTAAAATATATTATTATCTAACATACATTACTTATTTATAAGGAAGTACACGTGTGAGGTACGACATGAGGAGCACATGTATAGTTCTAGTATTACAGCTATATTTCTATATATTTTTGAATATAAATATCTATTTCAAGATAAATCTGATGGCACAGTCAAAATAATGCAAATATGGAACATATATTCAATTTTCGAATTAAATCTGTATCTTGAAAATTGTAGAAACTTCTGATGTCTTTTATATTGTTTGGTTGTATATGAATTTGGAACCATTTTTTTGAGATTCAGAAGTGTGATCATTAGTTCAAAATATTTATACCCAAATGTTGTTTCTTTATATTGAGTATACTGAGGAAATTGGAATCATTCAATTAGTAAATAGTACAACAGAAAATATTTTCTAAACGTATTTTGAAGCACAAAATACATCTCTCGGCCATAAAGATACTACACATTTGAGTCGGCTACAGATATTATCTAACAATAATTTAAAATCTACTTATAAATCCATTATTAAATATCTATGTAGCTAGACCATATTTATATTAAAAAGATATTGTTACAGAACCAACTGAGAGATAAGGGAGTCCTTTCATTTATTTGCCCAAAATAAATCAAAATTGATGGAAGAAAAATATTCCACTTATTTTATATTTCTCACAATATCACGTTTAAAAGGTGAAATGCTTATTTTTTAAATAAGAAATCTTTTTTAATAAAATACATGATGATAAGTTAAAATTTTAACAAATTTATGAATAGTGTTGTATAATTTTGTTACATTGTTGATTACGTATTGTTAAATGAGGCGACTCCCAAAAATATATAATTTATAACACAACAGCTACATAATGCAGTTTAAATTATGTTCTAAATCTCTATTTACAAAACACAGGTATATTTTGCTACACAAAATATAAAAGGTCTTACAAAAGGTAATAAAACCCTGTAAAAATGAAAAGTAATAAAATCTCAGACAGTATTTATTAATCTCACAACATTCAAAAATTCGAAGAATATTACCTACTTTATAATGGATACGGGTCATTTGTTTACTTTATAAGATTTGAGTTTATAATTTGGATATTTCTGAGTGCTAAAATGGATATTACATATAAACAATTAATTTGAAATAGAAGTTATTATTTTTATACACCGCAGTATTAATAACTAATTTTTAATAATAAATGTAAAATAAGTTCAATATTTAGTTGCGGTCACTTCACCTAAAGACGCATAGCTGGTTCGCGGATTAATAATTGTTATACTAATAAGTTGCCAAAAACGCATAGTCCCATCCTTGTAGGAACATCACAAAAGTGAGCGTTAAAATTTAATAGATTTTATCTATTTTATAAATATTTTAGCTACTTGAACATTTCTAGGAATGACCTTTACAAGATATCTACAGTAAAATTGGATACTATCAAATGTAAACATGAGCATACTGAAATTCTAGTTATCGCACTCTGGGGAGGGGTTATAAGATAGCAAAAGAGTATGCAGTCCACTTGATGGTAAGTGACAATTACCTGGTATCTGGAACCAACCTCATGTAGAACAGGGCGCGAGTTACTTTTTAATCATCTTTTTAATCCATTTCCGCTAGTAAATCTAATGACATTTGTCATCCGCCTCATACACGATCATGACATTACTTGTTAAAAGTAAAAGTCAGGCGTCAGGCGAGCTCGACGTCGAGCACAGCGACATATCGTCATTTTAGTGAATTACCCCTGAAGTTGGCCGCTTCACACATGCGTAGAGGGCGCCACTGTATATACACTATATACTAAACTACCCGATAAATTTATATAATCTTTCAACTTGATGTGATTTGAAATCCACTCCCCAGTGATGCTGAGCATACTTATAAGTGAATTGTACTAGTTTACGTAGATAGAATAATGGGATAAGGTAACATGGTAAGGTAGAATGTTTAAGCTAACGAGACTTTAAATTCACAATATATCTAGTAATATTTTCATATAAAATTTCAAATCATTAATTTAAAAAATATATAACAAAATATCGAAAATGTAAATAAAAAAATAAAATTTGAAAATAAAGGACGATAATCATATACCCTCATAATTTGCTTAAATTAAATTAAATATATGTTTAAATTCGCAGTCGAACCGAAATCTTATCTTATTAAATTAATTAAAGGTAGAAGTTTCACAGTTCATACGATAGTGCGGAACGCCGTACAACGTACAAGAAATAAGAGTGGAAAGATGAAACTATAGAAAATAATGGTTGACGAATTTCTCAAAAAGTATGTATCAGATATAAAATAGTATGACGCTTTCTACACTCGTAGCCCCACAGTAGGATGTTTTCCTGCATCGTGGATGCCATGGACACACATAGACGAATACACAAAACACCCAGACCCAGAACAGATATCTATATCTATCATTCAGATATCTGTTTGGCCGGGAATCGAACCCGAACCCAGCCCAGTATGGTAACTACTCTGCCACGACGATCGTCAGTAGGAATGTAATTCTTTCTGATATTATTTACTCTTACACCTTGTACCTTGTACATCTTTAAGTTCTTTTGTGCCCTTTTTCATGTTTTAGCTAATGTAGTAAAAACATTTTATATGAATTTAGATCAACGAAATTAAAATGTTAAGGGCACGGCGCGGGCCAGATGCGATAGGGCACAACAAATACACTATTCAAAACCTCCAAAACATTAAATCATAAAATACATCAATTTAACATCTAATCTTTTTTTGTTTTCTTTAAATACAATTTTATTATATTATTTAGGTAAATTTCCATACAATCCAATCATACAATCATAAACATTGTATCAACTAACTACATCGTTACAATTTAGTGACATTATAATTTTATCTTATGATTTTATAATGTATATTTCAATTTTTTTATACTTTTTATAACAAAATTTTAGAACACCTACTTCCGAGAATTTTTGCACAATAATTAACAGTAACTTAGCTGTAAGATCGATTAAAAATTAAAATACAAAATAAAATAAATTCAAAAAATACAAATTAAATTATAACGAACAAAGAATAATCACATACTTTGGTTACAATTTTTTATGACATGAAGACGACACAAAATTGAACTTAGAAAATATGGAATATAATATAGTTATGTTACATTAGGTTCGCTGGCCTAGCGCGGCATGTCGGGGTTGTAGGGCGACTGCTTGAGGGCCTGCTCGTAAGAGGGCGGCATCGCTGGAAGGTACAAAAAACACCAGATTAATTCCATTTCAATACAGAAGACGTGTTATTGGTTCCGTTTTTACTGTTAAGCAACACGGGGCCCTTGGCTAGGGCCTCCGACTTAACTGGGGCCCCCGAAAGAAATACGCTACCATGAAAAAAGTAGAAACTAAATATACAAACGAACATTGCTTTGCTTCGGTTTCGATGTTTTCTTTTTCTATTTTTAAGAAGATTTTTAGATATTAAAATGTTCTACATACATATTATAGAATTCAATTTATTGTAGTCTGAAAGCTTTATGACCTGAGAGATAAAATTATACAATATCCGAAGTTAAATAAAATAGGAAGTCAGCAGGGAACTACAGACTATTGTATGTGCAAATCTAAACTAGAAATATCCACTAAAAGCAAAATAATGATGACCAATGAAATATGAAATGACGTAATCACACCCTCCTACGACATCCACGCTTAGAGGAAGCTAGTGATGCTATTCTACAGCATCACAAAACTATTTATTAATATAGGTACAATAATTTATTGTGACTGTGAGCCATTTTTTAACCGACTTCCCAAAGGAAGAGAGATTATCTATTCGACGCGTATATATTTTTTTCTTATTTTTATGTATGTTCGGCGATTTTAAATATAAAAAACATAAGAGTTTTTATCAGTACAAAAAATGGAACGTTTGTCAACACAGTTTCATTAAAAATAAAGCACAATTTAGACAAATCGGAATATTTACACCACGAAATTACCAATGCAATAATGTTTTTTTTACATAATTATCTACTACGTCTTAGGCTTTTACATTAGCTATAAGCATAGATACATAGTTTATCTATAATTAAAATGCAAAAGTTAAATTACATCTTTTCATAATTAGAAATAAATAATAATTAACAATATTTTTTTAGTAAATTGATTATAGTATAATATTTGCCCCAATAATTAAATCCGAGGCGAGGCACCCCACGGTACCCCATACATACAGAGGTTAATGTTCAAGTGTATTATATTGGCATTTTCACGTTAAAATATTATTTTCTTGCCAGGTTAAATCAGAATCATCCTTACATATAATTCGCATAATATAAATTCGTTCAGAATATTTGTTTAGTAGAAAATGTGTGGTGTTCAGTGTGTGTGATAAGATAACATATGCAATTGTTATTTCGACACGCATGTTAATCGCGACACGGGTATTTATTTCATTGTGTAACCATGACGTAACGATGATATGTCATTAGTCTTATTTAACAAACATACTTATTAAATATTCATAAAAACCTTTTTTTAGAAAGGATGAAAAATAAGAAGGTAACAATACTTTTTAATTTGTATTTGTTGCTACAAATATTTGCCTTAATAAGAATGTCATGCTCTATGTTCTACCTAACAAATTACAGCAACAAGGTAAAACACATCACTTCATAGTATAAAACAAAGTCGCTTTTCGCTGTCTATCCCTATGTATGCTTAGATCTTTAAAAGTACGCAACGAAATTGGATATGTTTTTTTATTAGATAGTGTGATTCAAGAGGAAGGTTTCTATGTAATTTAATGCGTGCGAAGCCGGGGAAAAAAAGAGATAAAATAAGGATAACAACGCTTTTTATACGCATAGCCTACGTTAGAATTTGTTCCTGTGTTTATACTATGATTTTTTCTTAGTCGTAGCTGATTTTAAAATGAAAGGACTATTATCTATTTTTGTAATACATACTTTATATTGTGAAATTCTTTGCATCTGTTATCAGAACACTATCAGGACATTCTTCAAACGAAAAGTATAGATAAAGATAATATTATCATGTTTATATTAATTGGTAGAAATACCTGCTTATGCTATGCTGCTATGTTTATTTTTTGAACACAATACATTCGCTACGAAAATAATATATTATTGGACGATAAACGTTCCCGAAGCAGATCCATTTTTTCAATTTCAAATTCAAGGAAAATTTCAATTTGGAAGATATATGTTTTACTTGTAAAAAATCTTATTTAAAATATGTATATATATCTCGTCAGCATTCCATACATTTTTATAGTTTTTTTAATAAATTATAAAATCAAAAGAATAAACAATATTCGTATAAATTCTCGTGGATGTCATAGAAAGCAATTATTATTTTTTAATCCAGAGCAAATACTCTTGACTACGTAAATGTACTATCGCTCATTTACCCCAAAACTATTCACTTAATGAGACAACATTTTATAAGAGAAAATTCCAATAACCAATAATACCGGGTAAAATTTATGAAGTTATTAGTTATAAGATGGATAAGGACAATTGCACGATAAAGTCATAAACCATCATTAGATATCAGGCGTGTAATCTAAACCAATAATATCATTCTAGGTACTACTACAAACATATTTCTATCATGCGGCATGCAACTACAGCTTTAAATTGAGTGCTTTCTATAACAAGGCACCCCTAACTAACCTAACCATATGTTTTTATTCCGTCATGTTTTTATACGATAAATAGCCAAGAATAAAAGGGAATATTCACTAACATTTAACGGGAGAAAAAAAGATCGACAATAAGTACTAGTCTGAAATCAGATTCTAATTTAAATAGATCAATCAAATTTCGCTGCAGACCACATGAAGAGGTTCTAAGAATGTCCACGGGCCGAAAGAAGATGCGGACAGCAGGTTACCGACCCCTGTTCTGATATCAGCAGTGTATATGCACTCGCAACGAATAAGGAAAACAGATTAAGGTAAACGGTACACAATAGACGTACTAAAAGCGCAGGCAACGTAGTTGTGAATACTGAGCCGATACTAAGTTTGCACAAACTGCCTACTAGCGTTTATTGCACAACTATTTTACAATAATTAATTATTAATTTCAACTATACAATAATTGTTATTCAATTACACGCTATAATATACAAATGGATACAACATAAGTTAAGGTAGGACTTACAATCTTATTTTACTACAACATCGCTTAAAAAAACACATCACTATCGCAAATGATATTATCCAATATCCAATTCTACTAATATCATAACTACACATAGCAAACCACGCACAAATATACTAATACAGAATGATATCTGAGAAATGATTCTACGTATGCGTTAGGTATTTTATGATATGTACCTTGAGGATTCCACCCAGGGGGAGCCAGCCCGTAGAACACTGGCGCAAATATACAAGAGTAAGTATGTATATGTACAAGGCAAGCAAACTGGTGTAAAACGCATATAACCTTCCCTTTACAAGTCCTATTTATTAGCCTAATTGGGAAAATATCAAACTTCTGTTAAAATTTTTTTGGGACTTAGGACTTGGGACTTCTTTATACGCATTTAATAATGATCCCAGTTGGCCTACCTGCATAATATTATATCAAATATTACATATATACAAAATGCTGTTAGTTAATAAATATCAATTATCATAACACGATGTTGGCTCAAAGTAAACGTTATTTGTTCCATTCCTCTATAACTTTATAAAGAGTGTAAGTATTTTCTTGTAGGCTATTTTTCATTTGGCCTATTAACCGCATTGGATAGAAAAGAAAATACACTTTCACTGCCGTTATTGGACTTCTTGATTCATGGATCAAGCATACTCAGCTCTATAAGGATAGAGCTGAGTATGAGGACAACAATAATAACGCGTCGTATAAAAATAAGGTATTGAGCCAGCGGATAGAACGCGACGCTTAAGCTTGTGATCGTTCTGATTGGTATAATATCAAAGATAAGAACATCATTCTATTGTAATATAATTATATTACATTAAATGCTAATAAATTTATATAATAAACTGAAACGTATGTATACTAATAGTCTACAGATTATGGCTTTGACTGTAATAAAATATCATCTTGAATCTATCTCTATTTATCAAAAATGTACCATCGGTATATATAATATTAGAATACTAAACAAGATATTACAATATTAAACAAAAAACAATACTAAATATCTTTTTCCTTTAAATATACGATTACATTTCCGTTTCCTTTAAACGAATATGATTATAAATTCCGGTTAGCTAAAGTGTTTACAAAGGTTTAGTGTTACTCTATACTGATGTATAGCATTATAATTACAGTGCCATGGAAACAACATAGCGTAGCGTATCGCGAATATCCGCTCCGATAAAATAATGAAGCAATTTACTGTTTCCACTATTTTTAGTAACTATTACGACATAACGAACTACATTTCAAAAGTAATTCCTTTATTTTCATTAAGAGCTCTAAGGCAACGGTAATAATCAAAACCTTTATAATTTTGTCGCCTGATATCTGTATGTCATAACTTCTCTAAGAAACTATTAGCATTAAATAAATTCAATTTAGAAAATAAGTCATACAATAATGAGTTACGATACTGGATTGTAGCGGTATTATAAAAAAAATAACCATAGATTGCGATCCTCGTTTATAATATGAGTATTGATATTTTACATCATACAAATAAATCATATATACTCATACTTTTACGAGTAGCCATGACGTCACGTCAATTACTAGGAGTACATAATATTATGTCATTAGTCACACCACACAGCACTCATATGTAATTAATTTTGTAATTAAATTTAATTATATATACCTGTAGATGTATGAAAGTGTAAAATTAAACTATTACCAGGTTTATTGAAGAGTTACCTATAGCATACAATTCTCTTAATACATATTAATAGCGCTTAATTTATGCTGTTCTTAATGTATTAAAATAGTAAACGGCATTTTCATCAATTCCTAACAAGAAAAAAACGAATACTTTGAACCAACATCTTCCAATCTCAATCACTTACACTCACTAAATATGTGTATGCCCAAAATTTTAATTAAATTAACCCAAATACACCAAATGTTAAAAAGCCCACAAACATATTAAATAATAACCTTTATAACATATTTAATCTTACCATTAGCATCGGGAGCGCTAGGAGCAGTGGGGTACGGCGCCCCCGCTGTGGGGTATGGAGCCCCGCCCGTGGGGTACGGGGCTCCACCCGTGGGGTAACCAGCCCCAGCCGTGGGGTAGGGGGCTCCACCTGTGGGGTAACCAGCACCAGCCGCGGGGTAGGGAGCGGCCGTGGGGTAAGGAGCCCCGGCGTTAGGGTACGGCATGCTAGCATTCTGCGTTGGATACGCTGTTACCACCACAGGACCTCCTAAAAAAATTAAAAACATAAAAATACTTTAACAAAGTACTAGTACCTATAGAATATTTATTTTAACATAGGGTATTTAACTTTAATGTATTGGCATTGACACAAAAACGTTTCGGTGGCCATGATTAAACATGTGACAATCAATCGTGTGAGTAATTACAATCAAGAAGTACTCGGTGATATATGTGTGAATAATGTTGTAAGTGATATATTTTCAGAGATATTTGATATATTATTTAATGCCTCTTTGATCTATTACTTACTTACTCTTGATATTTAAGACAAAATTATAATGAGTCAAGTCATTATCTTGGTAAATATGTATATCATTTAAGTACCATTTCATCGCTGATTAAAATCTAGATTGATGCTCTTAAAACAATATCCATAATTCCATATACACGCTTAATACTAATGTTTTTATAATTGCAGATTGAAGCTTACTCTGTCCTAAGAAAAAAATACAACGAACACTGACACACAATAGCTAAGATATACACATTTGAAACAAATAAACTGTATGATCTGTCTTAAAATATAATAACCATACCATCTTTGGGTTTTCCTGTACTCAAATCTGGTCGTCGAATTTATTACGAATAAGGATGCATATGGTTTTATTTATAAGCACACAACAACTTCGGCGTTAACAGGAAAATGAGCGGAATATTAAAGTTGATTCCTGTTGTACACAAATAAAGATCAAGCTCAAGACCATGCGAGGCCTTTATTTTCCTCATTGATGACCCGTGTGGTGGAGCCACCGCATCGGTCTGCACGCAGTGGGTCTCAGGTTCGATTTCCGGCCAGACAGACATCTTTTCCCTTTTTTTTAATCTTAATGATGAATTTAGATTTCTAGGTGTCTATGGCACCCATGACACAGAAGAAAATCCGACTGTGAGGTTATGAGTGTAGCAAGCGTTAAAGCGCCATTTATCCGAAGAAAGCAGGAGATAGGCAGTAGCGTCTCCCTGCGTAACATCAACACCCACTGCCAACACCAACATGCATGCTACAATGGTGGAGGCCTTTGTTTCAGTTACCTCTCAAGGACATTTTTATTTCCTGCCTCAGAAATCAGCCAACTATGTGCAACAAACCATAATAATACCACAGTACAAATTAAAACTAATATCACTCAGCAAACTATGAAATAGGTATAAACTATACGAATTTTATCATATTGTAATATGTTATGTAAGTCTATATATAAAAGGCAATGTCTCGACTGACTCACCAGGGCTTAGCAGATACCGTTGGATTCTAAAGCCAGTGAATTACTCATGGTTCCAGATCGTTTAGGAAAAAATGTTTTTTTTTAAACTAATCACAAATAAAAGTAAAACAATATAGCATACAACAAAAAAGTAACAGTAAATTTTAATGATTCAGTGACTCATGCTGTGACATTATAGCATCGTGAAAAGGAGTAAATTTAGCTACTGCCATGGAGACGCATGAAACTTGGTTTGAACTTACCAGTGTATGCCGTGGTGTATTGTTGCTGCGGGTATGGCGGCTGCGCGGCCACGCTGGTCACCACCACCGGCGGCGCTGGAACAATACATTCACTTATACCAACACACACGAGAATTGATCGAGATTTGATTCACACACCTGTTTCTGTCTAATAACACCAGTTTTAAGTGCTGCTGTGTTCTGGTTTGAAGGTTGTAGCATCTGAAGAATTCCAATATACATAGTTCAATGTAGTCCAATGTAATTCAATGTAAGGGGGTGCAAGTTAGCACTGAATCTGTGGTCGACCTCAGGTAAGATTGTAATTGTATCTGAGGTTGATCACAGATATCCTAAGCAAAAAAAAACATTTCTTTGAGAAATCTTCTAAACAAATAAACATTACATGAACATCTGTAACCAAGCTAAGTAACAGAGACGACATCCACAAGAATAATAAATATTTTAAACAATACTTACGACTGAGGACCTGTCCCTTGCTCTTCCTGCCGCAGCAGCAGCTGAGCAGCACCACGAACACCGCGATCCCGCCCAGGATGTACAGCACCGATGATAGATCCATCTTGGATATCTGCAGATAGCAGGTATAAAGTTACACTTACGCTTTCTACAGTCCCCATAATGAGATTTTCTCCTGTGTTGTGGATGCCATGGATACACATAAACAAATACATGAACAACCAGACTCAGAACAGAAATTTAAATTCATCATTCAGATATCTGTATGGTCGGGACTCAAACTCAGGACCCAATGCATCGCAGACCAGTATAGTGACTACCACGTATGGCTCCACCATAGCTAAAGAGCGCCAAATGTGTGACTCGCCTGGGACGCCTAGATGGTTAAGCCGGGCCCTGAATATTCTAAGGAAAGAGTCACAGATATTAAACAAAAATGAATGATAATTAGTAAACATATCAGGAATACTTCTGGCCTGTTTCCAATTAAACTGGTGTCAAGGCCAAGTAACTACTCCCATTCATGTTTACAATGTTTATGTACATGACAATAACTATTATAACTACTTGCTAATACTACTTGATACTCTTACTACAGCTCCACTACAGATTTAAGGCTGATATAGTTACAAATAATTTTTTACTAAAATATAGCAGTTGTTGAATTAAACGCGAAAACAATCGTACATGCCATGGTGTCCGTTATTGACACCACATCTAAGCAGAGTAAGCAGCCCATACAAAAGTTTAGGCGACACAGTATGTACTTAAGTGTGACGGCATGTCGCTTTGATTAGCGTTTTACACAATAAAATATACCTAAACTACCTCTATAAGTTACAAAAACAGGATGACATATCTACTGGCTTATGTTTACGCTATAAGCATGTTTAGTTAGTACATTTATAAACATCCTCTTAGATTATGTAGGCTTATATCTTAGAGATCTTACAGAACAATTAAGTTGAAAACAGTTTGTAACTGACATACAATTTTTGTGTGTACGGTATTATTGAAATTTTAATTTGTTAATAAAATAATGACTACACTGCCATCTGTGTTTATCTATAATCAACCTAAGATAATGTTGTATAATAATAGATAATATAGTCTTGAATAAGGTCAACTATCCCTTTACAAGCCATGCACTCCATTAGAGCACTTGCATGATATTGATGGATTGTGCATGTTTTATTTTATTCACAAGTTGCTCTCACAGGACAACACTAGTCTGCTACAATGCTACAGGCTTTTACCAACTTAAATGAAACTATTTGTCCATACAACTTTTTCCCACAGGCAAGGGAGACTAGAAGCATACTCCACTATACTACTCCAATGCATATTGGATGAAGGGGGTAGGTACCTTTTAGTTATCGATTAGTGATGAACCCATGCTGGATGTTATCAACCAGCCCCTGGGGATTCCGAAGGGGTGTAACAACTGCTATTCAATGATATCAATTGTGATTGACAGCTTAACATGCCCTCCAAAGAACAGGAGTGACCATGAAATTTGTTGATTTGTTGCTAAACTTTGCAGATAAGTTACAATCTACGCAAGCTGCGGGGCTATGCAAAACGATAATATTTATTTATGTATATAAGAGATACAGCATAGTCTAGAAAGTAATTACCATTTATCAGATTGCAAACTATCTAAATTGTATTGTATTGACTTGTTATATTTGACAATCTACATGGCAGAGTAGGTACCATAACGGTCAGACACATAGTGGGTCCTGGGTTTGCGTCCTGGCCAGAACAATATCGAAATGATGAATTTAGAATTCTGTTCTGTATCAGGGTGTTTTTAAGTATTCATCTTTGTGTGTCCATGGTACCCACGACAGGAGAAAATCATAGTGTGTGGCTATGACTGAGAAAGTGACTATTTATTTAATACCTATATATAAAACACATCCCAGCTGATGCCTGAATGATAGCACATATTTTGTTATTTAAGGGTCAAATATCATAAAAGATATATCGATAATCAGGGACTCAAATGATGCAATTGCATTTTTATGCAATTATTGCAATTATAAAAAGTTAGTAAACACCTTTTACGCCCCTTTGAGCCCCCATATATGCACATTAGCATTTTACACTATCATAATTATGAAGATAAAATACATATGACTCAATATTGAAGGTAAAATCAGCTTCGCTTTAAGCCA
>DWPV01002111.1:0-18127 GCA_018251915.1 Urbanus proteus proteus
ATCAAATGTAATCCAAATAATACAAAATTATTAACGGTCTACAATTAACTTGAATATAATTTTCAATTGAATCTGTTGTTCAATTATGAAGTGGCAAACTAAAATAGAACATGAATATAACACAATAGATGTAGGTATTTGTTGCAATTGCAGTTCGTTTGCGAGTACCTATACCAATTAAGTCTATTACCACAGACTAGATATTCATTAGAAGTGATTTACGCAAACAGCGTTATTGTTAGGTATAGTTAGCAGAAAACTGTTTCTTGTTCATAGAACTAGATTGGTAATAATTTTACAGAGTTCTATTGAAAATTTTTACCTGTACCTTTGGATGAGAAACTGTTGCGTAAAATTATCTACATTATAAATTACAAATGTATCTCTGTAATTCAGCCCTTAGGATTTTAATTTGTTTGATTGTAATAGATCTAATAATTTTAACGATTTTGTTTTACCTCATCTGTCAATTTAGAATGTTACAGTTATACCAAAAATTACCAAATAAAGTAAGCTAGAGTCGCGGTAACGGTGGTGGTAGATCACTCCATAAGTGTTACTTCTATTGGTTATTGGATCTATGGATCTTACGGGCACATTGCAGTGTGAATATCGATTGGAACCTGAACAGCCGTTTCATTGCTAAACAATTGCATTGTGTCGAAGTTTGGTCACTAAACCAACACCCAAAAATTCGTAGAGTAAAAGAATGAAAAAATATTATTTATTGAAAGATAAAGCAATTAAATGTAGCTTACTTAATTATCTTTTATAGATTAACTCCGGCGGCACCATTGCCTCTAGCCTCTCATAAACGTTTGTAATAGATTGATTACAAAAGATATTTTGGAACCAAACGTTTCTGGAAACGGACTTCACTCATATAATCATTTAAAATGCTTAACAGGACCTCAAACCCTTAAATACGTATAATTAACTGAATACAAAGTTTGTATTTTTTTTATTTTTGA
This sequence comes from Urbanus proteus proteus, assembly GCA_018251915.1. Classification (NCBI taxonomy): domain Eukaryota; kingdom Metazoa; phylum Arthropoda; class Insecta; order Lepidoptera; family Hesperiidae; genus Urbanus; species Urbanus proteus. Next base: position 972 of record DWPV01002111.1, read on the forward strand.
TGATGTTTTTTTCGCAGTTGGCTTGCCTGTTGGCCGTGGCTGGTCTCAGCCATGCGGTCCCCTCCGGTCTAGGCTATGGCTATGGGTATGGCTACGGCTTAGGTGGACATGGTAAGTCATAATGCTCATTTCCTATTTAAAAAAAAAAATATATAGTTTTCATAATCCAGAGCATCACATATTTCTTATCTTTTTCTTGAATAATGTGTGTATTGTGCGAAATAAATAAATTGGATTGATTCTTTAAATATTTTTATGAGTCGGTCTGTCCCTGTGGACTACGAGCTTATAATTGAAGGAAGCTTGGATCATACACCATAACGTTGCTTCAATCGAACAGATGTAGAAAAGTACGGGTTAGTAGCCAACTCATGTCAGATGTTTATATACACGGCCTCTATTGACAATTCATCTATTGTCTTTGGTAGATCAAGAAAAGTTTTTTTTTTAAATTAGTCATATTCACGAGCGACAGTGACCACTTACCATGAAATGGACTGTATAATCACTTGGTATTAAGATATTATACATTACATTATACACTTTGACAGAATCGTGAATTATGTCATTTCCTAAGCGTGAAATTGGGTGTTAAGTCGCAAACTAGCCGAGACGATAATTTGATGTAACGATTACATAACTAGATTAATTGAGATTGGATTTAAGATAAATAGACCTGGTTAGTCTCAACAATGATAGCTGTATTAATTACATTATGATTAATGGCCTAAATGTTGTTACCAATGTAGCTTGTAATTATAATAATTTGGTTTTGTTTTAAAAAGGAAAGCAAAGAACATTTTTCGTTTTTCAATTTAATGATTTTCTGTTATTATCTATTGGATAAAGCTATATTTAGTTCAATTGCAAATAGAAAATATTCTTGTATAGCTGATTTTAACAAATAACGTAAAAGTTATAGGTTAATATATAATAGCTTGTCGATTAGACATGCCGTGATTTTGTCAAGAAAGTTTTATCTACTTGTACTGCCAATAAGTACAAATATACATACATCACTTCAATCTATGAATAATACAACTTTAATCGTTACAATGACTTCCAGGTCTGGCTGCACCGATCATCAGCGCACCTATCTACGCTCCTGCGATATCGACCGCCAGCGTCGTTAAGGCAGCCCCTATCCCCATCATCAAGACAGTCGCCCCTGTCTACACTGCTCCTATCATTAAGACCGTAGCTGCTCCCATCGTAGTCAGCAGCTACGGAGGCTGGGGCGGTCTCGGCTACGGCGGTTGGGGCGGTCTCGGCTACGGCGGCTGGGGCGGTCTCGGCTACGGCTACGGCAAGGGAGGCTACGGCTACGGCTGGGGCAAGCACTAACGTACTAAGCTACGTATGCTAACGAAGACGGAATGTTAACTTTGAACTAAATTTATATGTCTCCAATTGGTCATTGCACATGATAAAGCAATTCACTACTCTTTAAAAAAATCGCTTAAAACGAATTCTACACTCATAGCCCCACAGTAGGATTTTATCCTATGTCGTGGGTGTCCTGGACACGTACATACACGTTAGACAAACACCCAGACCTATAAAAGAAATCTAAATTAATCATTTAGATGTCTGTCTGGACGGGAATCGAATCCGGGACCCATTGTGCGTCAGACCGGTATGTTAGCCGTTAGATACAGGTCGTCGTCTTTAAAACCTTTTTGTTTGAACCAATCCAATATATACTAAATCATATTATATGTATATTCGCTTATGTAAGTCCACATATGTGGTGATGGTGGGTTTTTTGGAGTAAACTGGTACCTGCAGCATGATCACTATGACTTTGTATGCGCTTCCGTGCTTCGATGGTTACGTTGAGCCGTCGATTCCGGTTGTTTTTATCGGATAGCAGTTATTAAATGTTGTCGGATGCACTTTGAAACATCCGACACGGGTTTTCTATTAACCGCATTTGCTTCTTCACAATCCTCAATGAAGCAGTTTAGCTGCATATTAATGGTTACGTATCTTTTTAAAATGTTTAAAAATATAAGTTTAATTTCCGGCCAAGCAATATCTAAAAGAGCAATTTAGATTTATTTTTTGGGTCTACGTGAGTAAATATGTCCAATTGTCTATGGAATCTAAAAAGGAAAACCTAGAGTCGGACTAGATATACATATAAAAGACATATGGTTAGCAAATTGTAGACAAAGATCCGTGCGCAGTAATAAGGGGGAAAACTTGGCCAAATGCGAGTCGGATAGTTACCAGTTTTTCGGACCCCCCCCCCCTTTATTTTTAGTAGGTATGCATTTGACGTATTTATTATAAAAGGGCCCACCGCAACGCACAATTTGTTAAAAAAAAAAATACTTTATCTATTACCATTACTATTAGTAAAGACCTGTGACAAACGGACATAAACGAACAGAGCGAAGTCTTAATAATGGGGTTCCGTTCTGTCATTAAATACGGAACCAATAAAGATATTGCAGTTGCTCTGTGCACCCTGCATATCAATTTCCAATACCCTGTGTAGTCTCAGTTGAGACCATATCGGGAGTACGAGCGATCTCACACTAAATGGAATTATTAACGTTTGGTCGTAGACGACTGGCATAGATTAAGTGTAAGTTGCAGAGGGTCATTACATAGTATAATACAAAGTCGCTTTCCCCTGTCTTCACACACCTTTGAGAACTTTTTATAAGAACTCTCAGATGTGCACGTTTCCTCACGATGTTTCCTTCACCGTAAAGCAAGTGATAATTAATTAATTAATTCCAATACGCACATAAATCAGTCCATATTATTGCATTTCATACATGATAGGAGTGTCTTTTGGTGTCAGGATGTTTTTTTGTGTCTGTGTCTTACAATAGGACGACCTGCGCGGCGGAACGGTTACCATACCAGTCTGACGTGCAATTGGTCCCGGGTTCGATTCCTGGCTAGACAAACATCTGAATGATGAATTTAGATTTCTGTTCCGGGTCTGGGTGTTTGTATATTCGTGTTTGAGTACATTGCGCCGCGCCCGCGCCGCAAACGCGTGTGTAGTCTGGCCCAGATCCTTTTTTTAAATAATACTTTCCTAAGAGAAACAACGAAAACTTAATCTTATTAACAACGCAATCTAAAACCACATTGTTAATAAGAGTCTGTCAATAAAAGTGTAATTAAAAACCAATTAGACATGCCCCTTCTGCGTCCCACATCTGTGGCCAGTCCATTACTCGCAAGGATCGCTCCCGGTAATTGAAAAAGCAATTAAACCCTTCCTTGTAGCATCGGTGGATAACGTTATCTTGTGTCATATTGAACGTCTTATTTTATTAAAAAGACTAGCTGATCCCCGCAGTTTCACCTGCGTTAAAAAAGTGTAAAGGAATACATACCTAAACATAGGTAACACCCCGCTCTACCGCGAGGGGGCCTGCATGCGCGTGGCGCACGCGCTAATGCTTTTTTCCAAAATTAAAGTAGGCTATGTTACGCCTTAGACCTTCAGCTATCCTCCAGTGAAAGTCCCGTCAAAATCCGTCTAGCCGTTTAGATTAGCTCAGCGAAACAGACAGACAGACAGACAGACAAAAAAAATAATTGCATTTTCGTTATAGGTATCGTGTATACTTTCATATGCATTGAGTAAAAGATTGTTATTTTGAAATCACAAATAGACACTTCAATTTTATTTAAATTTGTATAGATGGGGGAAGGTATATTAGGTATTCCTATTTGACAATAACCATTTCTATCGACAAGATTGCATGACCGTTCAAAATTGGGTGACTAAGACATGAAAAGGCAGATATACCTCATCCACTTCACAAATCACCGTAGTGTCTCAAAGTGGCGAGAAGCCACAAAGGTGCTGCAGCGGCACACCTCGGTATCGATCGCGTTGCTCGGATACCGGCCGGCCTCCAGGGACCGTCCGGTTCAACGTACTACCGCTGTTTTTCTCGGTATTTTTGCTAGCCGGTAATTGACAGTATACTAAAATCTACGCTACTTTCTACTACTTTTATTAACGCTTCAGAGTAGTTGTTATCTGATTACAGTCATCATCAACATCAACCCATTAATCCCACTGCTGGGAACGGCTCTCTTCTCAGTCAGAGAGATTTAGGCCATAGTCCACCGCGCGGGCCAAGTGTGAATTGCTAGACTTCACACACCTTTGAAAACTTTTTTTTGAGAACTCTCAGATGTGCAGGTTTCCCCACGATGTTTTCCTTCACCGTAAAGCAAGTGATAATTAATTTCTAATACGCACATAAATCAGAGGTATGGGGCTCCGCCACCAAAAAAGTTTGGGAACCACTACTCAAATATATAATAATATATTCTTTATTAAGAGCTTTCGCGTAATTTTATATTCCGATAAAGATTGAAAAGTGTCAAGCGTCAAACAACAAATTGAGAGCTATTTAATATTAATATCGATTTATTTAACGCTTAGTATGTTTACAAGTTATTTAACTTAAGCTTAATTAATAATTTAAAACGAGAATTGGAATGAACATTTCTGTTGAACTGTGTCATATTTTATATTTTAGATGTTAATGATACTTTTTAAAACAAATTACATATAGGTATTAGATTTGTCAATCAGTTAGTAAATATTACTTACATCCGTGATACATGCATTCTAATTGATGATGCTCATTACAACAACAGATCATGGGGTATATGATGGGGTTCTTCAAAAAAGATGCAAAAAGAGGTATCTTACAAAGCCGGCAATGCATTGGCAACTCATCTGGTGTTGCAAATGTCCATAGGCGGCGGTGACTACTTTCCATCAGGTAGCCCGTCTACCTTATCGTTACATATCATTATAAAAAAGAGAAAAAAAACTTAAAACATACAAAATATTAAAGTTTATATTAACAAAAAAACAACATAATATCTAAGACAAAGAAAAGTTACGGAAACCATTATATAAATGTTTTGGTGCGTGCATACCAGTAATAAAACATTGTTACTTTGTGGCAATTTTCAAGTCTGTGGTAATTCATAGTAGATCGATTGAGTCAACTTAAGTTATTGGCAATCAAAACCATATATCTTACGTAGTTACTCCCTAGAGCATAATAATGGTTTTGTTAAAAACATGAAACTGTTTGGGTAATCGAATGACTGTGTTGCCAACAGTAACAAACCATTCCCCAAACATATTTTAAAAGTCCCTAAATTAACTGCCTCCCTTATTAAAATTAACTGTAACCCCCCAATTTGTTGATTCAGAATTTGGTTTTGAAAAATTTAAGACTACACTACTACTACTACCACTACTACTTTGTCGAAGAAAACCCAAAAAGTTTACGTGTTTCTACCAATTTGACGGATAAGAAAATATCATCCGGACCGCACAACAAGATTCTCGTGTCTCTGCAATTTGATATTGGATATAAAGATTGGCTGTGTCGACTTTTTATCTTCCCAAAATCACCGTGAATAAAAATTTCCCCCTACAGTTTGAGGGAAAATCCCCAGAGTTGGCAACACTGATGAATGGTCGTGGAACGGTTCAGGTAGGAGCGAGCGTCGCTAGCGCCCCGAGGAGGTAACTCTGACGACAGAAAGGTCAACGTGAACTTATTGTACTGTCCGACAACCGGAGACCTGAAGTGACGTCACAGTTTTATAGATTCTGAAAGAAATAACTTATATCATCTGCTGACTCGAATTTCAAAGGTGGTTCGATCTTAGCGACACCACCTCCATTGTTTCTGCCTAATAACAACAATGTTAAGCGCTGCTGTGTTCTATGTAGTTTGAAAGGTTTGGTAAGATCGATACTTATCCAAGGCATTCCATATTAGTCCTCATGGGTATCATGGCTTATAAAAGCCTTAAAAATTTAGCACACACAAAGTTACCTCTGAACTTTGCATGTGCGTTTAGAGCTTTAAAAGTCAGAATCACTTAAAGTTTTACGTTGTTGATATGGATTATACTAAAAATATCTTATGCTTTTACTGATTTAGTTAATTGAAAAGATCACCGCCAGCTTCATAAAATAACAGAACGTGTGACCAGACGTTCGGTCAGGATTATAGAAATATCTTGTTACTGCTTCCACAATAAACATTCCTACTGAAAGAAAACATTTCACGATATATTATTTGCTTACATACTATTTTAGTAGCTTTTTACGATAACAGAGCGATGTTTTGACCGATAATGATCTAATCCCACGTCGACATTGCTTACATTTTTATACAATATTGCTTTTTCCTATCATTGCTAAGTTATATGAGTGGCGGTTAGATATAAACAAACATCATGATCAACTTTTTATTGTTCCATAAGTATCGTTAAAGCATCGTTATTAATTTCTAATACCCGAACCAGGCATTTTATAATATAAATCCTATACATGTCACTATTACTGCTTAGCAAAATGAAATTTATGTAATACCTTTGTTGATTAATTAAAAATATGTATTCGAAGTACCGACAGAATGCTAGTAGAAAACAATTCACTTTTTATTGTGACGACCTTCACTTATAAATCTTATCGTAAACGGACAAACAGTCATAAATATATCACAGGAATTGTGCCAATCTTCTGAACCAATAATACTCTGGTGCGAGGCGATTCTCGATTTATGAACAGATAAAAGTTATGGCTTCGTTCTTCAGGGTGCAAATGTGGCAGATACGTGTGTATAGTCCACGATAGCGAGCCATATGTTTGGATACTAATATTCAGTGGTGGTTTATTATATTGGATTTTCACGGGAACTTTAGGAGTGAATGTAATATCTCAAAATGTGAAGTTGGTGTAGCGTATATAAGTCCGTTTAGAATTGTTTTAGAATTTATCAATACACGAGGTTAGTGTCCCGGTCTACACTCCGAGTGTTCAGGCCATAGGCCAGTTCTAGCTAACCAAGTGCGAATTGGTAAATTACACACCTTTGATATTTTTTTTCAGTTTTTTTTTTCAGTCCACCTGATGGTATTATATAAGATCAAGGTCCTACCTGAGGTTGATCACAGATGCGTTGCTACCCTTGAGGACTGAGCTGGAACGCCTTGCTTAACACTGCTGTTATAAGGTAGAAATAGGTGTGGCAGTGGTGCCGCCAGAGTCGAACTATATAGAATTCTACCTTCTACCTAGAACCTTTAAATTACAGACGGAAAGATGAAGGATGCTGTATTAAAGATTTCTAACACTTTAAACCAAGTGACGGCTTTATATGGACACCATGCTGGTATGCTATTTCCAATTTCAATAAAATTGGTAATGACAATGCTCAAAAAACCAATAGGTACTTACCTAAATATCACAGAACATATGTAGGTACGGTAATGAAAGAAACTATGAGGTAACGTTACAAATTTTACTATTTAGATATGTACATGTTTTTCCTCTTAGTCACCCAGTTGGTAACATCATAAAACCACTTAGTCTTGAATTAATTGATATTTATTATATTTCGTCATATATCCTACTACGTAATTTACGTAACTCATACGTGATATATTCCACGCACATATACAATAAGGAATATTACTATAGCTATAATAATTAGTACCGTGAGTGAGCTTCGCTAGACAGTTTTGATTTAATAAGCGTACTACAACAACCACGCTAATAGTGCACTCTATTGTGAAATAATATTAAAGTAACATAATGTTGTGACGTTTAATATATTAACTTAGATTGTATCACTATTTTTGGACCGTAAAACGAAATCATAGTTATTAGGGTTTTGTTCGTAAACATTTCTTGTATTTTGTTTGTCTATCTATCTGTCTGTCTGTTTGGCTGAGGTAATCTTCGAATCGGCTGGACTGATTTTGACCGGAAATTCACTGAATAATAGCTGAAGCTTTAAGGCGTAACATATGCTACTTTATTTTTTATTATGCGGACATCGTCGCGGAAGCGCGGGATATCACTTACGTTTAAATAAGTACGCCTTTTAACTTCGTTAACGCGGGTGAAACCGCGGGCATCAGTTAGTTCAAAGTAAAAGGTTATTCGTTTTATGCATTCTCATCTTCAGGTTAAAATATTTTACGAAACAATTCTCTTTTCGAGGTAATCTTGTGTTACCTGAAAAGTCCTTAATCTTTGCGAAAGTCCCGTCAAAATTGCTTCAATCGTGTTCAAGATGATCCCGTCGAAGCATTTTACGTTGTACGTTTTAGGATTTTGTTCTCGCCTTTGTGTACAAATATTGTGTTGGCCTGTTTGTTGTCTCTGTTGTATTTTATTAAATATTGTTTTAAAAATAACTTTTACTTTCAGGACATCCTTAACTAACGATGGTGGAAGTACACTCCGGGGGGAACGGCTGCCCCGGGCCTGGTCCTGGTAATGATGTGGTAAGCATTTCCTATCTCTATGTTTAAGAAGTAGTTTCATATTTCATATAGTGTCATTCAAGTTAACGTTAGTTACATTAAATTAAGAAAATAATCTATTCGATTAGATTGTCAACAAACTGCAATATTAAAGTAAATTTTACCTCACTCAATTTTGAATCCAGGTCAGCCAAATTTCTCCCAAATCCAATCAGTAGTTTTAGCATGAAATAATAACAAACATCCATCCATTTCTAGATCAGTGGTTCTCAAACTTATTCGGTGACGGTGCCCTTTTGAAAAGCGAATTTTTTTACGGAGTCCCAAAATAAACAAAAAAAAAATACGTGCATTATTTTTATAATAGGTAATCATGTTACAATGTAAGTGTATACTATAATAACAGAAAAATAATCTAATGGGAGTATTCTCGCGGAGCCCCCGTAAAGGCTTTGAGGAGCACACTTTGAGAATGGCTGGTCTAGAAGAAGGAATGGTCCAAAATGACTTTATTTCTTGTGGATGGCGTTTCTAAGAATTAAATGCAGGAGATGGACCTTGGTTAAACTATGTATGTACTTTGATTGCGACTTAACGTACAAAGTTTCTAATAACAGGGCTATAAACTCTAAGGTCTAGTGGGTCAATAGGGCCAAGAATCATAAAAACTGGTCAAACCTGATTCATGTTTATGTTTGTGATTGATGACCTCATAAGCACAAAGTACGCATAAAAATGTATCGACGTTTTAATATGTTCCGTTAGTTTTCTATGATTCATAAAATATTATTAAAATAATATCATCTATGGTACCTAAAAGAAATAAGAGTAGCACAATGCATATATATTACAGTAGATTATTTTAATATAATGAAATGACTTATTTCAATAGATAAAATATGCAGACAATGAGGAAAAATTCTAAAAACGAAAATGTCACGTTAGCCTAAAACATCAAGTTTTTCGGCTTTATGGAGTGAAATTTTTAACTTATATAAGACCTGAATGACTGATTTAATAAACATCTTTATAAGTGAACAGGACGAATATATCTTCACGCAGGTATAAGTGGAGTCAGAAAGATTTATGAAGGTTATTGTTTTTGTGCTATCTACTCTTAATATAGTAAAAAATAATTGGAACTGTGTACTTAATATTATTTTGATAATGGTGATTGTTTTCCGACAATTTGAACCAATTATCATTTACAATTTTTAGAATAACTTACGTTTTTTTTTACCTTAACATAGGTATACAAACTTCGAAGAATTTTGGTAATGCTATTGTACATTTTATATTCGAGCATATTCCACTAAGTTCACATTAAGTGGATTAAGGTATTGGCTGGCGGTCAACATGTTGAGCTACATAATAATTATATGAGTGCCTGCCCGTTGTCCGACCACTATAGCCAGACTGGCACCTGGCTCACGGCACACAAATAAGTAAAATTTGATTTGATGAGTAAAATTTCATATATGGGAAATTTGAAGACATTTTTTTCTGCTCGTCCAAATTTTGTACTCCTGCCAATGATAGCATGTTTTAGAGGTAAACCTTTTAGGCTTCAAACACTAGTTGCCACCAATTTGTATTATAAAATATTTGTCTTACTTTGTAGCTCGCGTCATCGTCAAGTGTTTGGAGGAAGTGCCGACAACTGGTTTAAATATGGATGATGTGCCGGAGTTGATAGAACGAGTTCGTAACATGATGCTGGCCGCCTACAAGGAACTGTCGGATGAAGTGTTGCCCACCTTGAAGTCAAAGGTCGCAGAATAGACACAAAAATGTAGCTCTTGCCCACAACACTGTTTTGTTCGGTCGGTAAAATCAAGAACTTCTTTTTATATGGAATGGTTGGAAAGTTGAAAATATAAATATCTAAAAGTTTCAGAGTTGTGCACAACATGTTATAGTAAAATTTTAATCATATAAAACTTGATATCGATGTTAGTTATAAGTATATATTGTTGTCTTCAACATAATTATGTAGATTAGTCATTATAGATTTTTAAACCTACAGCATAGTTTAGTGCTTTTTTATAAAAATAATATTTCTGTTGATTTATGGATAAGATTTAAGTATCTATTCGGTCCAGTATTGCAATTAAAAAACCTATTAGTATTACGCGTTGCTGAATAATGTAGTAAATGAAAAAGATATTGTTTGTATGAAAATTTGACATAGATGTATGTAACCGAATAACGCATGGTTGTAAATATTTTTGAGACTTTACCAGGCGTTGCTAACACGCGGCCTGTACACGTTCGTGAAATTCTATCAAAAAATCACCAGGGCCACATAAAGATGTTACGTTTGCTATAGAATAAAGAATTTTTATTTATGTTGACGAATAGTTGGTGAATATTTCGATAAAAAATGTAAATATATGTGGTCACCATGATAAATCCTAAGGAGGATTGCATGTTTCTATTTCATAAATAGGCAATCAAATTATGTGTTATTATTTATAAACATGAATTAAAGTAAAATTCGTAGTAAGTTCAATATTTTGGTAAATAACGCCGTGCATAACTGCAACGCAATTAAAATTCTTTGCATTATACGTAAAACATTATTGTAGGTGTTGTTCGGTTGTCTTATAAAATCTTCATAAAGAATTTACTAAAAATAAAAAAACGGCATAAAACAACTGGCTTAGCGGCTAAGGTAAGTAAGCGTTAAGTGGCTCAAGTAATCCATTCCCCTTCAAATTGAAAATTATTGACTTACTTTCTAGGGGGTGGCAAAAGTACATAAACAAGAGAATCTTACCCCCGTCTCAACATATTTAAATTCTTATACATAATATTTCTTTTCATATAAATACGTTATCTTTCGTCATTAAAAATCTTTTGAAAGCCTACTTAATTATATGAGTTACTAGTATAATAATGTTAATATAATAATTATTAGTATTGTATTATTGTAAAATAGTTCCTTTATAGTTTGGTGCAATTATGACAAAGAGTGATAATATAGAAGTGATAAATACCTATACGTAATTTTTATTAAAAAAGATTATACGTAAAACCTTACGTCTGGGATGTATTTTGTTGAATAAATAAAATTATTATCATGTATTTATTTTTACTAACCATTTCTCTTCCATCACTCGCAGCAGAATGAGAATATTATATTATATATTATATATAGGCAGAGAATGCTTGTAGCATTAAGTCCATCTTTGTTACTACACTTTGTTGTAAGGTACATAAAGAATAAATAAATAAATAATATTAACCGAACTAGAGTGGTGGTGGTCTGCAGTCTTTATTTGGTTTGTCAAGTCTCAAAATTAGAGATGACTAGCTGATCCCCGCGGTTTCACTCGCGTTAAAAAAGTGAAAAGGCGTACTTATTTAAACGTAAGTGATATCTCGCGCTCCCGTGACGGCGTCTACATGCGTGTGGAGCGCACGCTAATGATGATTTAAAAATTAAAGTAGCCTGTGTTACGCCTTAGAACTTCAACTATCTTCCAGTGAAGGTCCCGTCAAAATCAGTCCAGCCATTTAGAAGATTATCTCAGCGAATCAGACAGACATTTTTTTACTTGCATTTTTATTACAGGTATCGTGTAAACTTCTATAATTATGCATTGAGTAACATGTTGTTATTTTGAAATCACAAACAGACACTTCAAATTTATTTATTATTATAGATATAGATTGCACATTTTGGCTCTAATAGACTTCACACACTTTAAGAAGTTTCGAAAATTCCAATAATGTAGGTTCCTCCGTGATTTTCTCTTTCGGTATGCAATCAAGTCGGTAATAATTAATTGTTCATCAATCATTTAAAAACATTGGAAAGTCTGAAATGAATAAGAACTGAGTATGCAATGGGGAAATCAACTATTTACACTTACGTAATCGATGCATTAGCGAGTAATAAATGTATTCAATGCTTACATTGATTATACATATATTAAGCAAATAATAAAGTAATTTACGCGTACATGATATTTTTTACTAAACATAATTTATTTCACACTTAAATAATTGTGGATACAAAGTATTGTATTGTTGTATTATTATTTACTAGCGACTCGCGCCGGCTTCGCACGGGTGCCATGCTGATACTAAATATACTAGAGGAAAACTGATGTCATTATACATATTAACCTTCCTCTTCAATCACTCTATCTATTAAAATAAAACCGCATCAAAATCCCTTGGGTAGTTTTAAAGATTTAAGCATACATAGGGACATGGGACAGAGAAAGCGACTTTGTTTATACTATGTAGTGATCGTAACTTTGCATTATGTACAACTATTTATCAGCGCTCTGGTATTCTGCAGAAGTGTGTGGTAAGTAATTTACTAGGCTACGAAGAAAGATGGGACAATTGAGGGTAACCTTAGAATAGCTTAGTGCGGATCTAAAAACATATTTATTAGTTTGTTTCATTAGGCATTGAATATAGGCACGATTGATGTAAATTTAGTTTAAGTAATTTGATATAAATCTTGAGGAACGTGGATGGATTCACATTGTCTATAGCACAATTTACACAACGTTAATCAAACATACCTGCTCCCCGGACTTGTCAAAGAAATTGCAAAAAAATTAACATATGTACCTATTTTACAGGTTTAGTGTTTCATTTTCATTGCTCAATCCCATGTATATTTATCGAATACTTCGAAATATAGACGTAAAGTTACTTCTCATTAAGGTTTGAAAACTGCGAAAAGGTTTATGCGGGAATGAAGCCATGAATACAAGAAAAACGTGCGGTACAATAAAGTGTGAATCCAGCCTTAGGAACGCATCGTCTCAGCACATTCATTCTACATGGCAATAAAAATATTTACTGTGTGTACCTTTATAAAGTATACACAGAAAGATTCTCATTCCAACTTTGTGAACAGTGATGCGTGATTCTTTTGTTTAATTCTGGAAAAAAAAAACAAAGTTATAATACGTTATTATAAAATTAATAATAGTAAAAAATGTGGCAATCAACATTATTATTTATTACTGGAATATTTTTAATATATTTATTTCGGAATATGTGTAAAAATAATATAAAAATGAAGATTAATTTCTATTTCTTCATATTTTTTTTAACCTTTTCCATGTTATTTTTAATTTGGCCCTATTTTATACTCAACCCGAAAAAAACGAAAAATGCAAGGTATGTATTTAATATATTTTATTATTCTATAATTATTTTACTATTAGCTAATAAATTATCATTTTTATACTGTTAATATACTGTCAATCAGGGTAACTCAAGCCTTCACTATAACATTGGCCTAAAAACTTAATTGCTTATCATTGAGATGTATGTAACTACTAAAGAAACGTTAAAGTTTCCAAAATGCGCTCGTTCGATTATGGGGTACGTAAATATATTTTTTGAAAAACTAATTATATAGATTTAGTTTTTAGCAAAATCGGCCTCGTAATCAGCGTTTTCGCTAATCCTTATAGTTTCGGAATTTTCCATACACGCACACTTGAAAAATTCACCCTGTATAATAAATAATATTAATAAAAACCATCCAACTTACATATTTACGTACTTAAATATTACAATGTACCTACATGTTTTTATGGGGTTGAGATTAAATTTACAGTATGACGTTCATTTGGCAGAGAAGCTTACAAAAAATCTTTTATAAAATATTTTTATAAGTTCTCAAAACATGTTGGATTATGTTGTAGTGTCATTTTCATGCTGCCTCCACCTGCTTAGGTTATGATTACCACGGTAAAGAGTATCCTATGTCCAGACCAAGAGACTAACTTCATCATAATACAATCAGTACCTATTTGTTGCGTGAAAGTGTAACAAATATATGTGTATCTGACCAGATTTATGTAGTACGGATTACTATACATATCTCATTTTTAACTAAAAATAAGTGTTTTATTATTTTATAAAATACTATTCCGGAAAACATAGAAAATGCAAATCAGAGGAAGGCTCGGTCATACATGCGTAAAATGTGCAAACGTCGCTGGAACACAACACTAAAAAATCTTTACGTTTTCGTGAAAAAAATACGGGGCTAACCCTAACTGTTCCTTTATAATTTTATTTAAAAAAAAAACAATATATGTAAGTATGTTATGTATTATACCCATTGTCTTATAATTATACTTTTGACATCATTATTATTGATGATGTCAACTTTCAGTGTCGCCAGCCGGTGTTTAAGTTTTTTGACAAAATTTACTGATTTGAAGTGGGAGTTGCGAAATGGAAATATTTTGGCGGAGGATCGAGCAGCGATCATAGTAGCCAACCATCAATCTGCATTGGATATTTTAGGTATTTTTTATCTTCGATTTAAGAATTATCTACTCAGTTCAGTAAACAGTTCACTCAGGAAAGGTAGCGAAGTGAAGCTGTAAGCTTAAGAAACACTAAGGGCCTTTTCCTGTTCCAAGATACTTATCAAGTACAAAGTGAAAAGGAAAATATATTGAATGAACAAATCAATTAACCGATTACTGATCAGAACAGTAAACTATAATTAATTATACACGTGTCATTGAGTTGTTATAGGTCAGTGAAAATAATAAAATACAAATAAAATTACTTTCAAATTTAATTTAGATAATCATGTTATTGAGTTTATTTTTTGGATTGTAACAATGTTATCTTTATGTACTTAACTAATTTTTTAACGTGATTTATGATTATAATTAAGAATATATTATGAGAGAGGTACATACTGCCAGAAAAAACTATTTATACCTGATCATAGGATAAGACGTGAGAAGTAACTCAAGATAATATTTATTGCTTTTGTACCTAATGACAAAATTATTTTATTATTATGAAACAAAGATGCGAAAATTTAAAAAAATAGTTTAGAATCTTGATTTTTAAGCTAAGTTACGACAACGTATTGTTAAAATTTTTTCGACGCATACATTACAACTATCTTGGGAACTAAAGAAATGGACATATTTATTTGTCGCTTACACAAAACGAAGAATTCCTTCAACAATTGTGGTAGTTTTTAGGAAATTATGACCGCATATACTGTTACGAGTATAATTTGTATAAGCTCGATTTCACTGCGAACACGTTCTTTGGTCGTTTCCATATGCCATGGTACAGTACATCTCGATTCTTATGTAGAGCGAAATATGAATTAAAAGTTGTGTTGAGAAAAGATGCAAATGACAAAAATATGAAGCCAGTATGCAACGCCTGCTTAACACGCTTGTGAATCATGATTGATAATTATACTTCTTGATTATTGCATAAATCTAAAACAGTTTTATAAGATTATAAGATTGATGAAGTTTACAAGAATCTCCGGATGGAAACTTTTACAATTAATGTGACTTAAGTTATGGAAATATTTGTTTATATTGTGACAGTATTTCAGAAGTAAGAATAGAAAACATTTTAAGATATAATATAGGTATTTAATTTTATACGGCTTCTAGCAATGTTATCATGTGTAAAATGTATAATTTATAATAGAATTATTTTTAGGGATGTTTGTTCTTTGGGACATAGCTCACAAAATGACTGCGATAGCGAAAAAGGAATTATTTTATGCGCCGTTAATAGGAATAACGTTTTATTTATGCGGAGTTGTATTTATTGACCGGAAAAATGGTAAAACTGCATACGGACAACTTAAAACCACAGCTGAAAAATTAAAGAAATCAAAGGTATTTATGTAATTTATTCATTTAGAACCTAAAAATGCAATTAGAACATCTAAAAATTTTCAATTACCATGACAACATGGGAACAGGAATACATACATACATACACTAGTACACAAAATATAATATAAAAAAAAACTTATTCATCGAATGTATCATATTACGAAATCGTATCGAAATATTTTATATAAATCAATGAAATTTTGAAAAATAATATGTTCTGAAAAGATAGCGTTACGATTTTTGGCAGGAAAAAAATCCATAATAAAAATACATAGTATTAATTTAATTCTGTACACGTAGGATACTGCTACAAGAACTTTTTCCATGATTTGTACTTTTTTCAGACAAAATTATGGATATATCCAGAGGGTACAAGAAACAATCATTTGTCAACATTGTTGCCGTTTAAAAAAGGTGCCTTCGCAGCAGCCGTGGAAGCTCAAATGCCCATCATTCCACTTGTAATCTCGCCTTACCATTTTTTTACTAAAGGAAATGAATTGTTACTACTAAAAGGTAAAGTTTGACTTGAAAGAAACTTCAACATTTTTAGTAATTATAACAAATTATGCATTATAAATGCTTTACTTACATTGTAAAGTTAATTGTTAAATTAATTGTTAGATTGTAGAAAAAATATTTACTTAGATTGTACCAGAATCATCGATGATTATCAACAGCATTGTTCATAACGTGTCATGATCGCGGTTGACGCACCAACTCACCTTTAATTCTTTAAAACAGCCATTCTCAAAGTGTGCTCCGCGGACCCCTGTTGCTCCGCAAAGCCTTGACGGGGACTCCGAGAATACTCCCATTAGATTAATTTCCTTTTATTATTATAGTATACACTTACATTGTAACATGATTACTCATTAGTAAGAATGCTTGTTACTTTTCCGTTTATTTTGGGGCTCCGTCAAAATTTTCGCTTTTCAAAAGGGTTACACCACCAAAAATGTTTGAGAACCACTGCTCTAAAAGATAGCATAGTTAGGTACACCTTGAATTCTAAAAGTTCCTATGACTATAATAAAATAATAATACTATAATAATACTCTACCAGTAGGTACTATAGTTACAAATGATAATTTAATTATGATTTCTATTCTACATAGCTTACTTCCCATACGTAATTGTCTACTGCTAATTATTGCTCTCATTGGTCGGAGCAACAATTAACTCTCGACAACTCTGTTTCTT
>DWPV01002112.1:0-18124 GCA_018251915.1 Urbanus proteus proteus
AGCTTATTTATAATGAGACGATCATCTTGGTCCTCAGGGATAGCAACGCATCTGTAATTGACTTCAGATAAAATCTTCTCCTGATACTTTATGAAATTGGTTACAGTTATGGAAGGCAGTGATTTCTCACTGCCAGTTGAATTTCACGCGCGTACTTTTACATTTTTATTAAAAAACGACAAACATACTTAATCGTTAATGACCAGCACCTATCTAATACCTACCCAGTGATAGACGGTGGTTGTTTTTATTTGTATTTGTTTTTGTTTGTTCGCACCCACAATATCATCAAATCTTAGAAGGTTTCGAATGTCGTAGGAACTTATTGATACTATTCCATTAATGAGTAGTAGGTAGGTGCTACGAACAGAATCACCTCAGACCCATAAGAAATTACACCTACAATATCTAAATAATAAAATAGCACACAAGTAAGGCCAAGAAATGTTTACATTATAATAAAATTATTATAAATATATGTTTTTATATAAACAGCCAACTTACAACAATAAGGACAAACAAGTTAAAGGCGCTACAAGTTTTGATTAGGGTAAAAAATACTCCACAAATCATCGACGCTGTCAACCACCCGCTGGTATGCGTATATTTCACTTTGTTAGTAGGTATTTGTTACTTTTTTGTCACTTCAATTTACTGCATAATAAAAACCAAATATCGGCTTTCGATATTTGAATAAAGCCTAAATCTATCGAATGGAATCAATAACAAATCCTATTGTGTCCGGGCGCGGAAATAATGTAAACACCACTCAAAGCACCTATCACGTGTTGTGGCGCGCACCTCTATGAAATGAAACGATTATGCTACAAAATGTCAAAAAGCAAAAGCACGTAGGTCTAGGGGCGGCGACCGCGGTTCGTGGGGGGCGAGGGGGGCGAAGGGGAGCGAAGCCGACAGTTTCTCGCCGACCGCCGCGCCGCGAGCACGCCTTGTGATGCACCCCGCGCTTTGACGCGATGGCCTCGTCTGCGAGCGGCAACATCGTCGTCGAGTGGTTGCGATCGCTCCACTTGGGCCAATACGCGGAGAGTTTTATCGACAACGGTTACGACGACTTGGAAATATGCAAACAAGTCGGCGAACCCGACCTGGACGCGATCGGCGTCCTCAACCCTGCTCATCGGCAGCGGTTGCTGCACTCTGTAAGAAGTTTGAGAGAGGAAGGTGCAGCGGCCGTTTACTTCACGCTGGAGGAGGCTGCCGCCGCTCGCGATCCTTGCCGATGTGAGGAGGAGGCTCGGAAGGAGCAGACCACCGTCGCAGTGGAACCGGCGAAATATGCCGACGAGTACGAAGAAGGAAAAGCGGAGTTGGTTAAGATCCCGCGGATCCAACTGAAGCGGCTGCTGCGCGAGCGCCTGGCTCAAGACGGGATCCGGCTGGCCCTGCAGCCATATTCCACCACGGTCAGTGTCAGAGTTGCGGGCATTGCTTCTTACGGGTGCTAGTTTGTGAAAGTGACAAGCATTGAAAAATGATTGTATGTCCGATACCTGTGTAAGTGCGTCGTGATACAAAAAGTTTTGAATATCACGCGAGGCATCCGCGTAGAGGCACTGCCCGCGTCTTGTTATTTCTTTAGAGCGAGTCTGTGTGTGGCGGCGGTCTCGGCCGCTTCGGGCGGATCGGCTCTCGGACGTGTTGCTATAAAGTTTGTTGCGTGCGTGATTTCCCTCGAGATGAGGAGTTTGCGCGCCTTCCCTGTCGTGAGAAGATTGTAATCGCGTGCCTCCCGGCTCTAAATTGGGTTTTACGATAAATCGCACAGCCTGTTTTAGCTCCCTGAGGCGTTAATTAGTAATACTACTTGTTCAGACACGAAACAAATATCTCAATCTCGGGTAAAATAAGGTTGCTTTGCAATTAAAAGAGAGTTAAAAAGGTAATAAAACAGTATATCACGCAATTATTTAAATCAGAATTCTTTGTTGAGATACCTAAGCAAAGTAATAACTATAAAAATTTCGAATCGGTCAGGAAATCGTTATCAAAACATATCTGACGTTACTCATAGATGTCTAAGAAATTGATTCTTATCACAAGGAAGGTGCATTATTTATTTACGGTCATGTTATGATATCATCACTACAGACTTTCTTACTTAACGAAGTTTTGTGTGTTTATATTGCTATAATTCTCAATTTAACATATACACTATTTGATAAAATTTGATAAATTATTGAAAATTATTACTTACTAAAAACTTATATCACTACTGAAATTCACGTAAGAATTAAACATTCAAATTTCCGTACACATAACAAGAAAATAACCAGTGCGATACGAAATGTCTTCATCAAATGGGCGGAAATGCTTAGCTGATGTTTTAATTGAGGTGTTATTAATTATTCACCGGGTAGTGATTAAGAGGGCGGAATATTACTTGTAAGGCACACCCTTTGAGTTCAGCCCAAAATTTGTCTGTTTTGAAATGTCTTACCGCGAACTTATCGCTCAACGATCCTTTCAACGTAAAGATAGCGGTTGGAATTGGAATTTCGAATGAATTATGCTGTTTGATTTATCATAACTAAAGTTTTGTTAATGACACCGAATTGTTGCGTAACTTTGAAAGTATTCTTTACTGAAATGCCTTTTATGTCTCTACTTTGAGTACTTTGTAGTTTTACTTAGTGAAAAATGTCTTTTAGTATCGTTTTGTAACTAATTATATTACGTTTGTCCTGAGATATGTTTAAAACTTTTTTATTAAGGATAACTAGAGTCCTATTACTTACATAACTCATGCATGCGGTAATATCAAATCCTAACATAAAAAATAAAAATCGTTTGAATTTTTAGCAACGTACTTAGTTCGCGAACATCGCGTTCATTTCTATGCGTCTCATTAAAATAGTAATTAACATAACATTATAGTTACGTCTTAGCCTTAAAAATAACAAATTTTAATTTACCTCAACAGTATCTTAATACCGTTCATACATAATAGTAACGCTACCGTACCAATTACGACAGCTCCATAAACCGAAAATATTTTCAGGTAGCCAACAAAGCCGTTCCGGGCAACGTTATCCCGTGGTCATTACAACTTGCTGAATGCACGTTCTACCAGATTCTACTCCTTACTTTTTACCAGCGAAACTTTTATGTTTCCAGGAATAAGGAACAATGCGTTGTTTCTAGTAATTTCGCTTAAAACGAGGACTTCGCGTTAGTCCGCGCGCCTAGACCACATTGATTAAAAATGAAAAGATGTTCAGTTGGGGCTAGTTTTCAACTTTATGTAACTAAAATGTATAAAGGTACCAAATTATAAGTGTCAACAATTACTTTATTTCTTTAAGTATGAATGTATGATTTTTTTATAACCTAACTTATGTAATCTTAATTTTTAAATTCAGAGAATTAAACTAAAATCCAATGAGACTTTTTAAATGGACAAGAAGTAATGCCTCTGAATGTTATGTTTTGAATTTACTATTGAACTTATGATAAGGAGGCCTCAATTACATTTAGATTATGAAAGTGAAGCAAATAGAAAATGCTAAGAAAAAACATTTCATGCATTGTGATTTCAGTGACCTTTTACGTTACGCTTAGGGTATTACAAGCTTTCAGGCCTACTTCAGAAATAATTCATCAGATAGATATTCAGTATCTTTATGAATGTCTAAAAGTTATGTTCGTTCCGTTCTAAGTACGTAACTTATGTATTAAAGTTCTATTTTGGTCTACCAATTTTGTTTTCTCAGAAATGCTACCTTATCTTATGCATATTTCTAAGAATACAACACGTACACGAATTATTACATATAAGAATTACCTTTCTTTGTATTTATTAACTTTTTGAACAATGCGTAGTTAAACATACATAACGAAAACTTTGAATTTGAATTCATATGTACACTTCTAGCATAGGTGAATTGTTTTGAAACAAACTTGTGAAAAGGTTTACGTCCGGGAAGGAATGGAAAGCGATTACTGACTTAGCTGGAATATTTCCTGCGTCAGTAAACCTTGTGGTTTTAGAGACCTCTCTTATTTTAAAGGATTTAACCGTTAAAGTCGCGGCAAACTGAAAGCGGTCAAATAAAATAATGCACAAGATGAACGCGCTAAAGATTTTTAAATCCATAAGTCTATATATATTATAAACTAGCTGAATCCCGCAGATTCACTCGCATTTAAAAAGAAAAAAATAATACATATTTAAACATAAATGTCATCCCGCTCTCCTGCGACGTTGCGCTCATGCGTGTGGAGCGCGCGGTAATAGATTTTTCGAAAATTAAAGTAGCCTATGTTATGCCTTAGACTTTCAGCTATCTTTCAGTGAAGGCCCCGTCAAAATCGGTCCAGCCGTTAAGAAGATTAGCTCAGCCAAACAGGCAGACAGACAGACAAAAAAAATTGCATTTTCGTTATAGGTATCGTGTATTCTTTCATATGCATTAAGTAAAAAAATGTTATTTTGAAATCATAAACAAACATTTCAATTTTATTTATTTGTATAGATGTGCATGAAAGGTAAAATATAAATCATTAGTGACAACTCCAGTACTTCAAAGCGTAGGTAACATATAAGGTTTTGTAAGGAGTATGCGGTATGGATATTAGCGTGCGCACGGAAATGGAAATGTTACTGAGTTAGAAGAAATGCTTTCTTGCGTTATGGTTCCAATGACCTTTGACGCTCATTAAGGCTTAAGGCATACATTTCAAAGAAAACTACCAAAGTGATTGACTTAGCGACGTCAAGTAAATAACAGACGACTAATGACTATCCTTTACAAGTAATGATTTAAGAAGCGAGTAAAATTAGGAAATTATTTTGCAATTTGAAATAATTAATAATTTCCTTTTACTATTACATTTTAAAAATTCTGTATGCCATATTTTGACACCACCACGACATCTATTTTTACCTTATAACAGCCATATTAAGCGCTGCTGTGTTCTAGCTTGAAGGGTGTGGTGAGGGAGACATAATTATTCGCGTTCCAACTTAGTTCTCAGGGGTAACAACGCATTTGCGGCAAACCTCAGGTTCTTAGGTTCGTCGGGTACGTCAACTTCCTATGATCATCATCGTCAACCCATTATTGTCCCACTGCTGGGCACGAGTATCCTCTCAGTGAGAGGGATTTTAGGCCTTAAACCACCGCGCTGGGCAAGTGCAAATGGTAGACTTCACACACCATAGATGTGCAGGTTTCGTCACGAGTTTTCCTACACCGTAAAGCAAGTGATAATTAATTTCTAATACGCACATAAATCAGAGGTGCCCGGGATTGGAACCTCGGACCCCTCGATTGAGAGGCCAAGTTTCAACCATTAGACTATCACTGATCTTAACTTCCTCTATAGAGTTGATTACAAACGTCTATGAGAGGCATCACCACCACCACGACCACGCCGTTGTTTTCGTCGACGTAGTCGTGGACTACTCGTTTGTCTCCGCCATGTTATTAAAGTCACAAGGCAGTATCGTCGGTGCCTCTAACAATACACCAATCTACCGACAGGATGTGCTTTTATGAATGAATTTGATTTCAATTATGAGCATCCTCCTTCCAAATCGAATTGAGAAGCGATGAGCCTACAGTAATTACCTGTGATGATTTTTACCGGTTTCGAGCTTCTTGTCGGAACCTGTTCGAATTAAATAGGGTTGGGCTTACCATACCTGACGGTTTTGCTATTTATATCTCTATTTTTTATTATAAATATATCTACTGCGCTTTAAAAATAAACTACGCTTTTTGTTAGCATTCATTAAAAAAGTTTAAAGAAATCCGGTTATTAAATATATGAAACAATTCTATTCTTAGCTTATCAAAATATGTTTATTATAAATGTAAAATTATAATATTGTATTTTAACTACTATAACTTTTAAAAACTAGAATCCTTTTGCGAATATTTCGAGTAGTCCAAAAATTTACATTTCTTTTTTTCACATATCTAATCTGAAAATGATAATACACATGAAAGACGTAAATAGAAGTACCTAAATTAGTTTAAAGACGTTATACACTGATAGACCTTGTAAATAATAACAAAATCTGCAACCGTATTTTATTTCGAGTTTCATATTATTTTATTAATTTTTTAGTATGTAAAGGTAGTTTTACCTAAGTAAAAGTGCTTTTAAAGCTACTAAAATTGACTTTATTTTCTCAAAGCCTTCCTCTCTAAAACAGCTCCGTCTATAATCGGCTTAAGGCTACATTCAACAGACGCGGATCGGTAAAAAAACGTCCAAGACCGCCTTCACAAACTCGTTGCAACTCGAGCGTCCTTGAATAACACGCCTAACCTAAATATTTGCTATCCATCACTACTTTTTCTATCTCACTCTTATAGCAAACACACATTGTACTTTTATTCTTATGTCATAAAATGACGTTATCTCTATCATGGAGCAATGGAGCCATAGAGTAATTATACTTAAAGAAGGGGAGCAAGCCTAAAATGTGTGTGTGCTAAATAATCTAAAATAAAGTAAGTAGACACAGATAAGTATATAGTTTTTCATTTTCTTTCTTTTATTATATGCTGCACACTCGCACTGAAAGGCTTGCCTGTGGCTCTTCTACTCTGTACGTATAATAACTCTATGAATGGAGCTTATCGTTATACTGTCAAATGTCTGACTAACTAAATGTTGCTAGGAATGTTGATTTTGATATGACCAAGATTTATCAATACTTACCTGATAAATGCAATGGCTTGAATTTAATGGAATGCAATGCCACAAATGCTAATATTATAAATTAAATTATAATTTATATTAAAATGTAACAAAAATATGTCAAAATCTTGTTAAGGTAATATTTATAATAATTATTTATTTAAATAGAATAACACTTTACTAAACATGATAAGCGTACGATTGTTATCTTTCTGTATTATCTTTGTTAAATGTAGTACTCGTCTGAAATCTTCTAATCTTCTTCTTAATTGATCCGTCCGTGTAATAGTAGTCGCACATTCGTAATTAACACAACTCATTCACACGTCTGCAAAATCTCGTATCACTATTCACTAAGCATTACCAACAAAGGATCAAAGCCACACTGTTCTACCCTAGCTACCTGGACGAATCCCTTTCATCCCAACAATGCCGTTAGTAATATTTTTTGCTACAATTATCTCACAAAGACTCAGAATCCAGGCAACAACGGTCCTTACTCCTTCCTAACAAAGTTCAGTGTGATTTAGTGTTTAGCTTTTTGCTGTAGATTTAACATTACCGGAACTGCTTACAAAGAGATTGACAAATTCCGTCGCGGTATCAGTATCGATTTCCGACTATTAGCTCGTATTTATGACATGTTAACGTCCATTGTGTTACATCCGTTCAATAATTTATTGTTGTAGAAAGATGCATCGTTCACGGTAAAATTAATAGGTGTGATAGAAGTCGCAAAAGCGCCAGTTTTTGCTTGCCAATAATTCGATTATTGTAATATTTTAATGATCTGTAATCTGTTTAATAAATTTACTATCTTCTGTCATAGTACGCATAATTAAAAATGAAATCAAATAGGAAATTGCAAGCGTTTCGATAAATTAACGAGTAATATTATCTAAAAAAATAAAAGACCCAACTGCTTAAAAGTCTTTTTTCAGTTTTCAGTCACTATATTTAAAAAAATATATGAAACTATGACAATTGGGACAAATCAAATTTGTAACAAAATTCAATCTTATTTATAATTTAAAATATGTTCTACTTGAATACTATCTGAAGAATTGAAGTATAGTAAAATTCAAATCCACTTAACTAATATAAGAGACTAAACTATTAATATTTGCATTACCTTGTATCTTTCAGTACTATAAAATAAGCAATAAATAAATATAGCCACCTCGAATCTTGCCAGCAATAGTAGTTTTGGAAAAATGTACACTCCTGCTTGTAAGGTTGCTTCCAGCGTGGTTCAGAATACGAAATTGGCAGTGCGGCCCTTGGGAGCCGACCTTACATTAAGAAAATACGGACTTTCACTGCTTCGTGTAGACGCTTACGAAAGCACTGGATAGCTTCACTATTTACTTAGCTATCTTGAGACGGCCGGTATAATATGTATGGTCTTCAGATGGCGAATTTCGTATGTTGCGGTATCTTTTCAAATCTTCACTTTTCAAGATTTGGTTTCTAGTGATAAAACTGTAATTGTTGTCATTTTAAAGTATTATTTTACTTTAGGCTTTAGGTAATGTCTGTGGTTATGCTTCTCCATCCTGTACCAAACTACCACGTGGTTCTGACGAGACGTGAGTGTAGCGGTGTCGCTGTTGCATTCGGACTACAGAAAGTTCTATCATTTTACATATAATTTATATGTCTTTTTACGTTACGCGGTACTCTATATTTAGTTAATAACATTCAAGATTTTAATTGGTACTTACTCATAAATATTCATGAATGTCATTATTAACAAAAAAACTTGATTACTTTGGCACTTTTTCTATTTTACTAACATTAACAGACAAATCTTATTTGCTATTAATTACTCCAACATACATACAAGTTGGACACAATCAATTAATTGCAACCAACAAATAAATTTATTTGTAAATTCTCCCAATTGGTTTAACATTCATTGAAATTTTATTTATACAATGGAACACAGAAATAGTAAATAACGTCTCTTAGAATTTGCAATTCAATGAATCTACTTTACATTTTACACTTTTTATTTAGTTTCCATGTGTTCTATACATCACATTTTACTATAATAATTTAATCTTACTATTGAGGCAAGATTGCACTATTATTAATAATAATAGTTATAATAATTCTTACGTAATAATAATGTCTACCCTAGAATCCCGTGTATCGTGGATATTATGAATAAGTCCCTTAACAAATATCTAGACCAAAATCAGAAACTGCAACTAATAATTATCATTCGCGTGTTTGTTAATATATCGATTTCCGGGGTATTTATGAATGATACATGGATATTGCCCATTCTTCTTTTTATGACGATTGACCAACAATCCTCGAACATCTTAGATTATCAATCACTAATTTGTCCTAGATTCTGTTTCCGGAGTAGATCGCATTCCATTATGATCCATCGCTTCCGTCTAATTCCGCAACAGAAGGGTCGCGGATGTAGCGGATTATATCCACATTAACGCTCCTAATGGATCTGGCTCCATTTCAATCTGTCCCAATTTACCAATCGTTCTACTATCCGTTCTTCCCAATATTTCTTGGAACAACACATGTATTTCTTTTATAACTAGAGGTTTCGTCAGAATCTTTTTATTAGAATTAAAACTCTCGAAAAAAATCGGAGTATGTTCTAATTTTTCTGGATCCCTCTTCATTTTGTTACCGACGTCGTACTACTGTAAATTGCAGCGTTGCTACTATTACCAATGAAATAAAATTATGTATATTTTTACCTTAATCTTTTATTGTAATAAAATATTGTTTGTAACACCCAAATGCTTCGCCATTTTCACGTCAGAACTGGATATGATCAATTAAAATATAGTCGTCAGTAATTACATTCTTAATCAAACGACGATAAAAATAATTGGAGAAAGAAACGGGGCAGACATCTTAAACAAGTTTACTTATACGTAGGTATAATGTGTCTTAAATGACATGCTTAACAAGGTGTCGGTTGAATGAATTATATGACAGAATTATTCGAAATAAAAGTCTGCGGGGACCAAGCTAACCAAGCTTAATAAAGGAACTTGACCACTTAAGTAAATTTTTATCCCAAAACATGTGTCACGGATATGCAAAAACGATAAAGAAATTACACAGTCGTTGGTATTAAGACGTAAGTATACCAGTCCTGTTTTCCTTCCATAAACGATTTATGATCCAAAAGAAAAGTGCATACAAGGCTTTACTGAACAAAAAGTTAGCTGGACTGTAGAATGGACGTTCTACGATTTTAAAATTCTCACCCGACATTTTATTTGCATTTATACTGTTGAACTTTCCACGCGAACTTAATTCGATAATAATTGTTTCGAAACGAAGTGTTTAAAAGTTAATAACTGTTCAGTAGACCTCATTTAAACAAGCCGACTTATTTTAACTGAGTTTTAAAACAACATTTAAAATATAATCGTAAGCAACATAAAATTTATAAAACTACAAATAATTTATAACGCTTATTATGTTTCTACGTGCCTACGATTTATTTTTTGTCCGTCGTTTACAAGTTCGACATAACATCTTTCTGTTTCAACATCTCCCGGTCCCGTCATTTATCATGACTCTTTCGAAACGCTGTCTAATTTGTATTCGGTAGAACGTGTGCTTCCATTTGTATTTGTACAATAAGACACATAATAATATAAACAATATTTGCTTTAATTAAAATTGTGCTCAAACTCATGTTGGCTTGCAGGGTCTAATATTAGCTCGGTCGGGTTTTTCTACCTGTTTCGTCGCTTGTTACAGAGAATGTGTGCGAAGTCACGCAGAGCGGTCGCGCTCCTTGGCATTCGTTCGATGTCTTGCATTTTATGGTTTTCTGGTACCTCTTCTTATGTATGTATGATTGAACGTGTTGTATTTATTTTACTACCTATGACATTATTAGAATTGATTAAGAACTGTCTGGTAAAGCAAACTCCAAAAAACCTACAAGTAATATCGAACCTTAAGATCACACTTGAAAATTTTACGACATCTATAAAATTTCTCACCTAACTACTGAGCGAGGCTCAAATTTTATACTTCGTCTCACTAATGAGCTGTCATGTAACTCTAACTACATTTTAATAAGCGACTTCGGCGTTTATGGTCTTAGATGTAAGATATTTATTTATTTAACACCTTGGTGAACACAAAATTAGTTCAAATTAGTTAACATCCTACTGAGGAGGTCTGGATTCATACCTAAAAAAATATAATAACAAAAAATGTAGTTTAACGCTTAAGCGAGACACTACTAAATCATCTAATCTTATAAGGTTTATGAATTTTTAGTTACATTTTTCGAAAAAGATATGAAGTTAAGCATGAGGTGAAAATGGTATTTATTAAATACCAGACCCCAGTCTACGAGTAGACAGTTTCTGTCTTAAGTAACACGTTGGCGATGAAGTAATTAATTATTAATCTTAAAACCGCGAGCTATTTCTAGGAGCTAGTTCTGGCAAATATATTGTTATAAATATTCGATAGTATGGTCTTGTCCGTTATTTAATTCATCAATGTCTATATTATGTTACTGTCTCACGGTGGAGTTTCTTAACGACTTTTTATAGATTAGATTGCAGAGGGTAATGATCTTATTAAGCAAATTTCTTCTCAAAGTAGTTGCTATAATAATTATCTTGATAAGATTACTAAAGTCGACAAAGTTTTATCATTATATAAACTTACCGACATCAATGTATCTAAGATTGTCGTTGTTGATAAGTTAAAAGATCTTAACATTTAACAGGTTTAAGAAAGGAAATAGGTCTTTGGAAATGTTATCAAGATTTTGCAACAAAGTTAATTAGTTAAATAACCGTTTTAATAAAGTTGAAACTAAATGTTTGTAATGATAATATAGAAAAACCCAAACAGGTAGATCACCTTATTATAATTTTGAAAGAATGCAACAAAATAAAGAGGGTTTGCATCTTTAAAAAGGTAAAATAATATGATATCCTATTTGAAATCCCGAACAATGCATTGATTGCTCTGAGGAATAACTTCAAATGCCTTGCCTGCCAATAAATGCACCCAGGCATACCCTTAATATTATTGGAATCGGGAACAGAATTTCCTCGTACAATATTGGTTAGCGCGGATCAAAGTTCGCCAGGTGCACGAAGTTTGCCGTTGTGTTCGAATGTTTGTCCGAAGCACACACCGCCAACCTAAAGTCAGCAAACCCGAGTGGATTCGCACTCGAGCCCCTTGGGAAGATTAACATCGGTGGTAGAAGGTCAAAGAGGATTGAGGCCTGGAGCAATTTAATTGGTAATTTGGCATCAGTTACGCTTATTATGAGTGTAGTAAGTGTAGTAACGAGTTTCAAGAGACTTAAGACGTGACAGAAATGGTATCGGTTAGCTGGTCTCCTCCTTATATTAATATTCAACATAATTCGTGATGGATATTTTTTGTGTTTTTCTTTTTTATTTCTCAGTAGGTACATCAAGTAAGGATAAGGATTATGGATATGTAGCATTTTAGTATATTTATGAGATTTAAGCCATCCAAACCTTGTTAAAGTTTAATACGAAGAAACTATTCCAACGAACGAACAGATTCAAACACGTCTCTCAAACACGTCTCATCAAATTGCGCTAATCCTATAAGCTTTGCATCGCGCACTAACTTACACGTATGTAGTCACGATCGTAAGTTATTTTTTGCAGCTGTGTACAAGTAATCTTGTTAGTTATGTTTTCTATTTCCTATTACGTTCGGTGGGAACGTTATTCTGCGCGCAAATAAGAATTAAAATATTGCTTTGCTGGCCGCATGTAAGCGAAAAATCTTGTTTCTCCTCTTTATTGATTCCAAGGAAATATACAGTGTCAGGAAAATAAAGCATTACACAGTACCGAACTAGTATTTTTTAAATTAAAATTCGTATGCTAGTATGAACAATATCAACTAAACCACTTACCTAATGATTTAATTTATAAAAATTAGATTTTTTTGCATTAACTTTCACATTTAAATGCCTATGTGGTCTGAAGTACATTTTACAAATCTCTGCTAGTTATGGATCTTTAAATAAAAAAATATATTGGTTTAATTTTGCAATGACTGTCATTTTCTGTGATTTGAAAGAGTGCATAATTTCTGTTAGTATATTTTAATTAAACTCTTAGATTGACTAAACGCAATGTAACTCGCAAGCTTTTGAAAAAATAAAGCTGAGCCAACCAGTCTGATTGTAAATGACCCGCCTAAGAGACTTTTATTTTCTCTGTGGGAATGTAATCGTGCCATGCAGTGAGAATTTAAATAGGTACTTAAATTGCCATTGGTAATATAAGTGGCAAAGACTCAAGTGCTTGGTTTGTCTTTATTTTTATTAGCCCAAGCGATAGCGTAGGTTGAAGACTGTCCCTTGTCAAATGTCCATTTGTTTGCGTAGCTTTCGATACCGCGAAACGGAAGGTTCTTCAAACACTACAACGTCAGGTTTGTTTAAACATAATGTTATTTCTGTTATTGTTTGTAATTTTACTAAAAAGATTTAGATACCTTTAGATTTATTTAAAACTAGCTCAACCCCGCGGTTCCACCCGCGTTTAAAAAGTAAAAAAGAATGCGTATTTAAACTTAAATCTTAAACCGCTTTCCTGCGACGGCGGGCGCATGCGCGTGGTGCGCGCGATAATAGATTTTTTTTTAAATTAAAGTAGCCCATATTACCTTAGACCCTTAGACCTTCAGCTACCTTCCAGTGAAAGTCCCGTGAGAATCGACCCAGCAGTTTAGAAGATTACTTCAGGCAAACAGACAGACATACAGACGGACAGACGGACAGACAGACAGACAGACAGGCAAAAAAAATGCATTTTCGTTATAGGTATCGTGTATACTTTCACATGCATTGAGTAAAAAAATATTATTTTGAAATCACAAACAGACACTTCAATTTTATTTATTTGTTTAGATATATCATCGATGAATGATATGCCAGTGGGGCAACTTAGTAACGTAAAGTTTCCTCTTCCATGCATTTGTCTCAGGAAATAGATTCTCAGGAGGTTAGATACGAAGTTCACGAGTTTCTTTATACACTGTCAAGTTAGTATAGACAGAGAATGACAATAGTAAGTATGGGAAAATTGGAAAGAGCTTTTATCGACTATAAACTATGTTTTTCAGGTGTTTGTATTCCATGCTTGGTTTCATCGGATATTCCCGTAAATACGTTATAATGGGTTTAAAATCAAGACTATTTTTCTTTAATTTCCACATATTTACAGCATCGATACGGTTAACTGTTTTTTTTGTTTAATCTGGATAGTTGTTTTTATTTGAATAGTTTCCGTTATACCTTGACATGGGTTGGTGGTAGATAGAATCCCTTATACGTGGTCCTACTGGTCATCTTCAAATAGCAAAATATGGGCAAGCTCTATTACGCTGCTCCAATGCCAGTTTATTGAATAGGGAAAGTAAAAATAGTAAAAAAAATAGGTAGCTAAACCGTAATGGACATTCTCAATAAAGTTTCTAATAAGGTTTAATGAGTGATGCCGAATCAACCCAGACATTCGAAAACGTGTCGTTCAAACTATGAAAGCGCGCATGATAATTTGAAACTAGAATTTTGATAGGAATACGCTTTCTTTTTCTTATGATAATCTGAACTAATTTAAAACCGGTAAAAATTAAAAATAACATTCCAATGGTAAACTTCAAAAATTAGTCTTTCAAAGTATTAACTGACATAATTTCATTTTACGAGTATCTTTATTTTCTTGAAGTATTTTTTTAAGTTCAAGTAATGTAAATTAATACCAGCGTTTCAGCTTTCCAACTTTAGTGCCTTCAACTTTCAATTTTTATTGCCCATTACACAGCTGCCGTTTATCTTAAATTGTCGGTTTAGTTTCATGTCAAATGAACTAATTTTGGCCTTTATTTAGCTCTTAGACTTTAGTTTTTCAGTTTCTCTTGCCGCAAAGTAAAACTTCATTAAAAATGATAAATTATAAATGGTTAGTTGCATTTTTGTTGTCGAAAAATACTACTGCAGTAGAAATTATTTAGAGTCAAATAAAATCACCAAACAATCTTTACGGTTATTTTATTTTAGATGATTACATAACTAGATGCACAATGGCTACCTACTTAACTGTGACCTACTTAAAACTTAACACAAAGTTGTGTTCTGATTTATAATTATAATAGGAAACCATTCGCCATTCGACCTCAATCGTTCAAAGAACTTATGTTCAAAGATTTACGCCGAGTCTAGCGTATCGAAGATTTATTTATAAGAATTCTCAATCAAACACGAGTCGGGACCTTCTGAGAACCCGCTTCAAAATAAACTGTAGGGTCTTTGTTTTGGCTTCTTAGGTGGCTTTCGATGTATTTACGCTGGCTTGTTGGTTTACAATACAAACAATATAAACTCCGAGTCAATGTTAGATAGTTAATTTTGTTAAGCTTTGTTGTATCTCGAATTGGAGTTTTATTGGTAGTGTTTTGGTTAAATCGTGCTAGGCGGTTATTTATTATGGATAGTGTGGTGACATGTAGCATGGGGTTGAGTGTGAGAACAGTCACCGTTTTAAGAAAAAGTATTTTATATATTTTGGTGGTTTTATATATTTTTTCCTAGCCACGGTACTTGAGGTCAGCCAGCGATGTATTGCGACACCTGTGGATTATTTGTTAAACAGCCTAGTTTGATGGTGGTATGGTAGATGTCATTCCCCTCATTACACTTCAAACGGCTCAGAATGGCAAAGCTGCTGTTAGGCGGAGGATAGGTGAGGTGTTACTACCCAATTCAAACTATAACGTTCTATATCGCCATCTTAATTTTTACCAAATTTCTTTCATATTAGATCCCTACTAAAAGTCCTATTCAGAACACGAAAAACCTTTGCATAAAAGTGAATAACCGACCCGTGTCCAGGGGAGCGGCACAAATTGGCAACAATAGCGAAATTAATAAACGGGTGAAATTTTTCATTTGCACACCGTTTCACACTATGCGTTAGCTCCAGCGCCAGACAAACATTGACCATTACGGATAGTACAAATTGAAAAGATTTTAACTATATATCTTTTGCTTATAATTTTTATCTCTATTTATCTTTTGTTTTTGTTGTAGCTGAATAGCGTTGTTGTAGCTAAATAGCGTCATTCTGTAAATAATATTTTAATAACCTACATTAACCAGAATAATAACCTGTTAAGCCAGAACAATAGCTTTTAATCATGTAGGTAGACTCGCTTTCTACGTCTTTATTAAAAAGGTTTATGGAAATACTTTTATACCTATAAGTAATGCAAAACGGATGATATGGATATTAATTTTAATGCATTCAATTAATATAAGAAGATAAATGAAATCTTTCAGTAAAATAATAAATATTTGTTATTTGATTTCGTAATTGGGTACTATGTTCAAGTATGCTCCAACCTGTCCCAATTTACGGAAACGTCATACTCCGTTATCTTTTGATGTAATATTAGTCACAATAAAATATATATTGTTTTACAAAACAAATTTTATAATGATCAAATTAGATTGTCAGAGCCCTATAAAAATATTATGTAGTACATACTTACTAGATTCCGAAGCAATGTCATAATTACGAATTTTTACTTCATATGCTTTTTATTTTTGTGGCTAGGTAGGTTAGGTTACTTGGTTAATTATTCTTGAATAGATATTGAAATATTGTTACGTTGTTACTGTTGTGTAGAAGTTATAATAATATTTAATATAACACACAACGTACCTACTCCCATTGTAAAGGAAACCTTAGAACCTAGCGCGAATACAATGTTATACATATTTTGTTTATGATTCCATATCAAATTAAAACTTACTCGCCTCTAATTCCTAGTACTGAGTTACATAAGCTGCTTATTAAATTTATGCATACTCGTGCGAACAAAATGCCTATTGTCTTCGTATGTTTGCATTTTATAGATATGATATTGTGTTTTATTTAGGGCCACATATACCCACCTACATTGAAATTCAAAAAGTGTATCTATTATGTTAATATTAGGATTAATGCGAGGTGATGAATAACAGTGCAGAATACAGATAAAAATACAATTATATTCTTAACGCACTTTTGACCGCAGCAAAGCCCGCAAAATACATATTAACATTCCTCTTGAATCACTACCTATCTGTTAAAAAAAACCACATCAAAATTCGTTGCGTACTTTTAAACATCTAAGCATACATAGGGATTAGGGACAGACAGTGGAAAGCTAAAGTAGCTTATAAAACAAATGTTTTATATACTATGTTGTGATATGATTTTTCTACGTATCTACTTCTATTCAAACTAGTTTGTTTTAACAGAGTTGACACCGCATAATCGTATTACTTCCTAATCACGACGTTATAGTTGCCTCGTAAAGTAGATCATTTGTAAGCCTATAATACTGTTTATGGCATCAGTGTTAACATAAAAACCTCAGACTTAAACGGTTGCCGTATAGAGAAAGAATCACCAAGATAATTGGACACAGCGTTATCAATTCAAGACTCGACAAACAAATTGGAAAGTAACAGAGCAAAAAAGGAGGGAGACAATTTACAGGTACGTAATAAATTAAATGAACCGTGGACCTATGCGGCCCTGGTACCCGCTGCGACGCATCGGCCAGAGGCGCCTTGTTTGACGGATATAAACATAAAAAACCTGTCTGTACGTGCGTGGCCTGCCCACGCTACCTATTAACTTTGAGGCTTTATCGTCCCATTCATACCAGTAACACGAGACTTGAACAGTTTAACCTTTGAAGGTACCGAAGTTCAAGATAGTATTATATTACCCGAAGCGCGATGAACTTATTTTTCTTTAATTTTATCTCTTTCTCATACCTCGGAATGCAATACGAGTGACAAAGACGGCAATGGCGTAAATAGATTTATCTCCCTAGATAAAAACGGTCAGATTAGAAAATGAAACGTAATAATCGAGAATCGAATCAGGGCGGATAAGGAACAAGGGAAGCCGTTTTGGTAATTTACATAATAAGTACCTATTACATTTTGCTTCTCGATTAATTAGGTATGAAATTTAACTTGACACTATCTTTAAAATAGGACTTAAGTAACTTCCTATGAATGATTAATGATTCATAAGTATCTATTAATCTATTTGTGTTATTATTAACTAAATTTGAGATTCTTTCGTTTATTGTATTAACACTAACCCTTTATGAATGGAGCATAGGTACAGTTTTTGATCTGAGTCAAACGTTTACGTTACGTAGACAATGTACGCGAGAATCAATTTTTGTTCATTTTGATTATATTTTGGGATATCTCACAAATTTATTCACAGATTATCTATACAAATTAATAAAATTGAATTGTCTGTATGTGATTTAAAAATAATAACTTTTATAGTACAGTGTGACCTAAACCCGCACTTTACGCACGCTTTTGCGTTGCGTAAGTAGCCTATTTCGGCACGGT
>DWPV01002113.1:0-18119 GCA_018251915.1 Urbanus proteus proteus
TTTACTGCAAACTGAACAAACTGCACGTAATGAGATATATTTAAATTTTACCGTAGTATATAAAAAGAAAATACACGTTGAAAGGCTTAATGCATGACCAAATATTTTCCATGGATGTCGTTGAAGACAGATGTATTACAGTATTTTTTGACGCCCCGCGTTTACGCATAGGTGTTGGTCTGTCCTGGGTTCGACTCCCGGCCAGACAGATGAATGATGAATTTAAATTTGTGTTCTGAATCAAGGTGTTATTTATTCGTCTTTGTGTGTTCATGGCACTCATGTCACAAAGAATATACTATTTTCGGGTTATGAGTATAAAGCTTAAGCGTACTATAATTTACCTATGTATATTATAAGTGACATGGACATACACAAAGACATATACAACAATATCGCGCTGCAGAATAGAAATCCAGATCCAATACTTAGATATTTTCACTGCCGAAGATTGAACCCGTAACCCTCTTTCTGGAGTACCTATGTCTATTGCACTTTAACACATGCATTTACATAGATACCTGTTCAGATCAAGTCTCTTAGCACTAATATATTTCACGTAAAATATTGTGATTCATTACCATAGTTTGTTATTTCAGTATCGTTTTAATACGATATGTAAATTGTGAAGATATGATAATGTTTGCATATGAAACAATATATTGTCATGTGGTGTTAATATTTCAACTACAATAATAGATATAAATCTCGTGAAATTGTGAATGTCAAATGAATTTCGGAATATTTTACCTTCTTTTAGATGTATTACATGTTTATGTATTGGAAAATTATTATTATTATTAATATTGAAAAATGCATTATATATGAAAATGACACATACATAAAAATAGCTGATTCTTTGATTCAAACTCACGGCTCAAGTAAAGAATAATAATATGAGTAAAGAAGCTTACACCACGTTCATAGGACAAGATTTGGTATGAAATTTGTAGCAAAGAGAATTATATTCTATCTTTTCTACTACTAATATACATTTTAGTGTACTTTGCACGGTAGGTCACACAAGTTCTGTGTATGACATGTCAACAATGAGTTCCCACGGCACAGTTCGATACCTTGCACGCAACACCTCGAGCTAAATCCACAGAAATCCCATACTTAGCCGCCCTATTCTCAGGCGATTCGTTCCATATTTGCACCGAACGTAGCAGAAATATCTTTTCATTTAATGGTAGAGATATCGTGTTCTAGAAGATTTTATTGAACCGTCACGGATACAGACAGCTCGAATTCCACGATGAAATTCATCGATTGCGATCGAATAAAGCGCGTCTTAATAATGGAATATCTTAGAATATTTCAACGTTTTTTAACAAAAGGTAAATGCAGTGGATCGCTAGTGTTTTTAATAAAAGGCGTGGGATATTACGAACGTTTGAGCTTAGCTTTGGGTAAGTCTAAATAATGTTTGCGCTTGGCGTGGCTGCCGCAGTCCAAAGAGCTTAATATTGGGGAATTATAAGAGAAAGGTGCGCTTAAGCGGTGTTTGTGAATCGACGATATCGTATTCAAAACCCAGTGTTATTGACTAGGTTACTGGGTGAAATAGGCTACATGTTATCATAATAATAATTGCATTAATTTGGCAGTTGGTTATGGTTGATTATGGTTGGTTATGGTTGGTTATGGTGTCTACATTTTTCTAGAGATTTTCTTCTGTAGCTGGAAGACCTCGTATAGGTGTAAGTAATGTCGTTTTTTGATTTAATAAGTGTCGGTTTAACACTTATAATAATATATGTTATTTAAGAACATATCGGTAATTGATTTTTTACTCCTTTCTTTATTGCTGTAATATAGGATATATTTATATAGGTACATTATAAAATTTATCTCCGTGCACTGAACCTTTTTTTGCGATAAACCGTTATTTTTTGTTTTTATAAATGTTTTTGTTGTACTCTATCAAAGTCTAGACTATGTATAAATGTGAAAACAAGCTTACGTTTAATAAAATTGGGCAGCTCGATTCTAATATACATTTCATTACACAATTTCATGTAAATTCGATTTTCATTCGTAGACATGTTTTCGATAAACCAATCACAAATATACAATATTACTGCTACAAAATTACAAAATATGTAGGCAACGTAAAATAAACTACTTATAAGCCCGTAAACCAAATCATGTTCACAAATGAGCTCAAAATATGTATGTATTAATATAATGTAATATATTTTCATGGGAGACTACGGATTAAATATAAAATACGTCAGAATATCCTTTGAATCTCATATTAAGTGAAACTAGTTTTTATGAGAAATAAAATTCTTAAAATGTAAAATAAAAATCATTCTTCGTTGAGTATAAAAAAGAATTGTACTCAATTTGTACGCGATTCGTTAATGAGAGTAATAACAACGAAAAATATTCGTTAAGAAATGTAATACAAAATGTAATTATATATTTATTTTATATCAACGTAATTTTAAATAATATATTTACAATATATATTTATAATTTTATAAAATTCATATTCATAAAGGTTGTGGAACCCTGTGTAGTTTGACTCCGGCGGCACCACCGCCACACCTATTTCTACCTTATAACAGCAGTGTTAAGCACGGCCGTGTTCTGGTCTGAAGTTTGATGTAAGGGAGACATATTTATCCGAGGCGTTTCAGCTCAGTCCTCAGGGGGAGCAACGCATCTATGAGCAACCTCAGGTAGGACCTTGATCTTATCTGGGGTTGATTGTCCATTGACGGCAGTGGCCACTTGCCATCAGGTGGACTGCATGCTCGTTTGCTACTCCGATCATATAAAAAATAAATAAACAACATACAATATTGGTTTAACTCAATATTATACATTTTTTTGTTCCGTCTTCGTTACACTCTGCTTAGATTTCAACCATATATTTTAAGATTGCGCGCTTAAAATCCAGGAATTACAAATAAAGGTGTAGATATGGCTATATTCTGAATAAACTAGTGCGGTTGGAATAGTTAGAACAGTTTCGCCTCCACTTGGGTTATTTCGAGCAATGATCGTTACAGACTTCCGCTGAACTGCGGTATTCGTTTCGTTATGGCTGTCTCCACTTGTTATTACTTGTAATTCTCACTAAGCCTCGCCGCTAAGCTAGTTTTAGTTAGCACATCACGAAATAATGACATTTTCCTTGATTTGGAAGTGGAACTCCATTAGTGGTGGGACTGTTGTCATACGAAAACAAGTAAATATGTATAAAGATGTATGTAAAAATAAAGTTGTTTAGAAAAGGTGAATATGGGAGCAATAAGTTTGGTATCCAAAAGTTTGCTATCAAAAAGTACTTAAAAACAATAAATATTTGTACGTTAATTAGGCGTATCTATTTTACACTCATCTTAACAAGAAACTAACGTCACTTAGATATTAACGAAGTTCTGTAAACGTCGTCATAAACTTAATTGATATAAATATTAAAAAATGTATATTGTTATTTTTTTACTTTAAAGTGATAAGAAACCAATTGTTGTTTTCATTTTTTTTTAAGTTAACGTGTTAATTCTGCCATTATTTATTTAAACTATGTAGTTATATGTAACGAGTATACTTTCATATGCATTGAGTAAAAAGGTATTGTTATTATTAAGACACCATAATGTTCTGTTGTCCACAATAAAGATATTGAATTGAATTGAATTGAATTGAATTGAATTGAATATATTGTTATAAGTTATTGTTATTTGGAAATCACAAACAGATACTTCAATTGTATAGATGTACATACTTATCATTGTTTCTATAACAAACGCATCTATTTAATAAATGAGGTTAATTTATGAAAACCATGTTATATCCCTGAACAAACTCAACGCGTTATCAACTTCGTTGGTCATACCGAACTTAATATCCGTGTATTGGTTAATTACTGTGCAATTATTATTTGTTAGACATACTATTTGGATGGGCAAATATTGTTTATTGTTTTAGATGTTCTCGTTACTCGCTGGTACACTGTTTAAACTGGCGGTGTTTCTAACTTTATAATAAATAACCATTTAGATTAAATGTAATACTATTTATATTTATTTATTTTAAAAATAGTTGTTATTTAGTTTTGCTGGTCGTATGCAAACAACTTTTATGTTTTTTATTTAATAATAGATGGTGCCTCATATATATACATTAAAATGTTCTGATGAGTGTTCATCGTAGCTACCACCTATAGATATTACTTACGGGTTTGTTATATATCTGAAGTTGAAAAAGATCTAACCAAAAACCGTTTACTGTAGAAACTGCCTACAGATGCAAACTATTACCA
Source organism: Urbanus proteus proteus (assembly GCA_018251915.1). Lineage (NCBI taxonomy): Eukaryota > Metazoa > Arthropoda > Insecta > Lepidoptera > Hesperiidae > Urbanus > Urbanus proteus. The sequence goes on from DWPV01002113.1 coordinate 4,280, forward strand.
GAAAAAACCGAAATAGGTCTACATCCAGATAATTCTGTTATCAAATTACTAAAAAACGGTCAGCGTTAAAATAATTCGGGCTTTCGTTTGAAAATGAGCATGTATGGGAAAAATAGACACGTAAATTTGATTGATCACACATCAACCGGTTGATTAGGGTTGGTGACGACGTTTACAAATGATGTGGGTTTGTTTTTATATGGTATGGCTCGGTTCGCAGGACCGCTTATCGATTTTCTAGGTATATGTAGAGAAAGTATTTATTTGTGAAACATTAATATATATGTTGAGTTGAAATTATCCATTTCGTAGATTTTGAGATCAAAAACGTGCATTTTTTTAAATTTTCAGTAAATTGTATTTTTCGCAAAAAAAAAAAAACAGTATGAGAGGACTTTAAAATGGCGATGCAAATAAAAAAATATCTCTGTTTAAACTTTATTTAGAATCAATCCTCAAACCATTTTTCAATAGTTACGTTACTTGTGATAATACGACAGATAATTGTTTAAATTTTCGTCACGTAGTGACATAAAAACGGTCAGGTGTCGTGTTGTCACTCAGTCATCGCGTGACGTCACACCTGACCCCGTAACTGTAATTCAACTATAATTACACATGAACTATGTCGTGACCTGCGAATTACTGTTAGTTTTTTTCACTGTTTTGCAAGATGTTGAAGCTTCTTGCAGAAATTGTATGGCAGTTTATAAATTTATAATAATTGTTATTGTCGGATGAAATAGGAACATAAGACAAAAGAAAATTAAAACATATATATAATTAAAAAACTCGAAATAGTCTTCTTACTAATGGTTGTAATACGTGTTATTAATTTTCTCTTTATTGCAAGAATACGTGGCCATTATAAATGTTTTATCATGAATAACAGCTTTGAAACAATATTTAATGTTCTTGTATGTACACAAAATTTTAAACTGGTGGTAACTTTACAGAAAATGCTAAAAGTGCACCATAATATTAATATTTCTTTAGTTAGACCATGATTCAAGACCATGGCATCGTTTTGGTACAAAAAGAAGATTTTATTAATTCAATACATCTTAATAATATAATATTCATACAGAATAATGAATGTGCTGTTCTTTTGTTTGTTGGTCCCTTCTTATCTTAGGGTCCGTTCACATTACCTCGGTTCTACAGTTATATTTGCCAACTTACAGATCTTGTTTTTTTTAGAACATGAAAGTATGTAGAAAACAAGCGGGCAATCCAACTGATGGTAAGTAGCCACTACTGCCTTTCGACATCTTTAATCAACCCTAGATAAAATAGATTACAGTAATACCTGAGATTGTCTACAAATGCGTTGCTACGTTTAAGAACTAAGTTAAAAAAAACCTCAGATAATAATGTATTTCTTACATCCTTCAAACGATAACACAGTAGCTTAACACTGATGGTTAGGCAGAAAAAGGTTTCGCAGTTCTGCCAAAGTCGAAACATCGGGTTCTAATGTGAACGGGCCCTTACGGCCTGCGTTTTCGTAATGCGGCTAATTTCATTACAACTGGCCGTCGTATCTCTAAACTACCGACGACGTGAGACTTCTGTTCACTGTATGTACGAGGATTCGGGATCCTTAAGGAAACTAAGAAACTTATTGCTTATAATGGATTAGTAAGTTGCAACTTTATCGCAGGATTTTCTTTCTTTGTAAAAGTGTAGCTAAATATGATAAAGGAACATGTCACAGCTCTATTTTTAACCCTCATTTTTGTATATGTTTACCTTCAATGCTATAGCTAAAATTACTTACAAAAATCATAGGGTGTATTCCAAGCTAGGGCCCTCGATTGAGGGGCCTCATTAAGCCTCTACGCTAAATAAAATGACCTAAAAACACGCTGCCTATACGTAATTTATTCCTTTCTCCTAAAATCTACTATCTTCTACATTTTCTACAATATCTACGGAAATAGAATGCGAGGCGACAAGACATTCAAAGTACTTATCTATAAAACCGTAGCAAAAGGTGTTCGTCTCACACGTTGAGTTACATCATAAATATTAATACTGACAACAAATGAATTCATTCCGTGTGTACATCGCACTCAATATCGAATCCGTGTGTACATGTTTACGTTTACATTTACAAAACGAACGGTATTACGGATTTTCCATTCCCATCATAAGAGTCTATTGAATATGTCATACATGAAATACGTATTTTTTGTGTGTATTTAGTTGTTATTTTTATTTCGATTTAGAAGTTATCTTTGTGTCTATGAATATAATAGTAAAGTCAACTATACGCTTAATACTATATTTAACATATACTATATACTTAATATATACTATACGCTTAATTTAATTAAATGATCTAAAATTATATATGTTATTATTATGTTTTGCTTAATGTCGTTGATTTAAATCTGGCTCGGAGGACCAAAGAAATTGGCTTTTTTATCATTAGCAGGAAAATTCTATGCGAAAAGAAATAGCTTAATAAAAGAATATCTATGCTTAACCATCAGTATTGTGCAATATAATTATATCTAAGAAATACATTTCTTGTGTTATGACACAAAGTTGTACCTAGTATTATGATTGTCATTTCAATTTTTGTTTGTACGTATTTGTATCACTTGGGTATAGTTAGCACCTTACCATTTTAAGTTCGTTAGCGCAAAACAAACGGGAATCCACACTTGGAACAATTCCACACAAATGTTTGTTCGCGCGGAAAACTCCAACGAATCAGTATATAGCTGGAAAACTTGTTTCCCACTGTTGCCGGTAATTAGGCTTTTTGCACGCCTTGTTAAAACTCCACTTTTATTCGTTACGTTCCTCCTTACCATCCAATTATTTACACATCAACGTGTGTGCGCTTAATGAACTCCGCGTCGGCTAAACTCGGCTAAGTTCGGTAAGAGTCGGTTAATTGCGGCATTGTTTTTAAAATTGTTGAGTTACGCGATGTTTTTTTCCCATTTCGTATCTACGCATTGTATTTTTTGTAAAATGTTCAGTATTTCCTACAGTAAATAATTTTTTTATCGATAAAAATTGTAACATTTCCGATTCTCTCCGTAGTTACAGATAGTGATAACGCCAATGAATATAGATATATCTGCTTTATAACTTCAAATTTAAAGTTAAGTTTTGATTTGAACATAGTGTTTTGTGATCGATTTTCCAAACCATGAAATACCTGCATGTTTGATTGCTACATTAATTTTATAAAAAATCAAAAAAAAAATAAATAAAAAAACGCAAATTCTCTTCACTAGTAGGTCATTATGTAATGTTTTAAAAATAAATTAAACAAGCCTTCCTACTTCGCTATTTCCCGGTATTCGTGACTCTCGCAATTACCTTACATGGTACATTGTCTAATGGCTATGGCCTTCAAAAGCCAGTACTGGAGTCAGTTCAACAGCTTACATAACTTACTGTCCTACTGGACACGGGTCCCCTTTAATAATGAGGATCGTTAAGGCTGTAGTCCACAGTGGCGTGCTTTGAAAGCCTTGAAATTTGGCGTGGTTTAGAAGACTACACATTATAAGAAAATTATAGAGAACTAGTTTTTATCTGCGGCTTTGCTCGCGTTAATGTGTATATATGTATATACGCTTTTATGAAGATAGACCGCGGAGCGGTTACCATACCGTTCTGACGCGCAGTGGGTTCCGGGTTCGATTCCCGGCTAGACAGATATCTGAATGATGAATAGATTTCTGTTCTAGGTCTGAGTGTTTGTGTAATCGTCTTTGTATGTCTACGGACACAGGAGAAAATCATACTATAAGACTAGGTGTGTAGAAAGCGTCTTTTTTAAATATAAGGCGGCATTCATACAGACAGATCAGTTCCCTGGTTACACAACTTGACATTTGTTGCAGAGTGAATACTTGAGCATCTCGTATTTGTTGAGGCGCACTGGCTATGCCAGTCCTAAGCAAATAACTCCTGTATTACGCCCATACGTAACATCTTGAGGAAATGAACTACTGGTAATAAGGTGTTAACTTAATTATGCGGTCGGCAGACGACATTTCTTTTTTGTGTACCGTACGTACTCGTATGCTTACAGATGTCTATGTATATTTTTCTCACGATTCATGCATTTATTTTATGGAATACTACCACACTTTTTAATACACATAATATAGTAACATAATGTAGTACCTTTTACACTACTATTACTAAGCGGAAATTGGTGTAGTGATGACCACAATGAATATTAGAATTTTAATCTGGTATATTTCAATTTTAATTTTTGTTCCATTTATTTTCATGTATGACCACAGATTATAGATTTTATGTTATGGTTATCCTAAAGGTGTGCCGAGTGTTATCGGTATTTAATAGAACCATTCCATACATCCAGTAGAAGTTGACCAAGGTATAGTACCTAACGACAACAGCCACTGTGGGTTCAAGTAAGATTCAAGGTACGATGACTATTGATAAAACACCCATTAGGCTTCCCATATGACCGGCAATAGACCACATAAGGCAGATAGATGGAAGCCTCAATAAAAAAGTAACATTACTCATTTTCCACGACATTTTCGGTCCAATCTTCTGACTAATTACACAAGGCTTAGAACTTCAAATCCGATGATATTGCTACTAATTAAAAATGGTATAAAGGGAGAGGGTCGTGAAGAAAAATTACTCAATTCGGTGAAATCTTTCACAGGTCATTAGTTCCGCAGATTGGGGCCGTTGCCTTCTAAAATTCATAGCTTCACAAATAGAGCCCTCGGACGGTATCGGCCCAATAATTGAAAGTGTCGTTTAATTTCACGTGCGATCGCCCGCGAAATTATAAGAATCGCCGAAGTATTCACACTTTCGGTCGTATAAACAGTTTGAACTCTACGAAAAAACTGTGTTTTTATCTGTATCGAATTTTCATGCATGTTAGTGTATTTAATCATGAGATAGTTTTATTTTAATACCATAAAACTACACTAACATCTGTTATGAAATATAATAAAATCTTATATTTTCAGTGCTACACAACTTATGAGACTCATTTATATATACCTACTTTCATACTTCAGATCAGAACAAAAAAAACTATCTCATAGTTAAACTATGAATATTCTTACTAACTTGAATGGTGATAAAATCTTAAATCTATTATTGCAATAAGCTTATCTTTTACGATACTACTTAAAAATATCGTAGCCCGTAGCTGTTTGCTACGAACTACGATGCGCTACGATCGCTACATAACTAGAACTGTAGCAATTTGAACACCAGTTGGATTGTAACCGCAAACCGCATTTAGTATTAAACTAGTAGTCAAATTATTAACACTTATGTATACGTGTGTTTGCAAATCGCGCCTATTTCTAGATTAATTCCATTATTTCGCAATTATTGGGAAATTCTTGCATCATTCGCATTGATTTACTTACGCTGCGTGAACTAGTTCCAATTAATGTATAGCTTTAACTAATTATTATTGTAGAAAGTGCCAGACTCTTTCTACAATAATAATTAGTTATATAGGTAATAAGTTAAATGTTTTCTCTTTTGATACGAACAATATTTGAAAATGCCAGTCAAGTTTTTTTACAAATTGCTACAGAATGGTACTCCATTCTGTAGCAATTAAATCGATTTTTTAAGAAACCGATTTAAAAATCAAATAATATGTACCAATACATCTCCAAAAACGTCTATGGTTGCATCAAGGAAGAAAACAACATCAACGAAAATAAATCAAAAACATCTATTTTAAAAATCGAATAATTTGCGACCTCTCAAAACCCTGACGGTTGCATCGGGGAAAGAAAACAAAGAGCTGTCTTGTTTTCGTTTCCAAATGTTTGCCGTTGCCTTTACGGGGACCCGTAGTTTCAAACACGAAGCCATGCGTAAAAAACTGACGACGGAAACCAAAGAAATGCAAACGAAATATACGGGTCAGAACGTCAAAGTACAACCTTCGAAGCAAACCATATCGACAGAGCGCCAACTGTAAGTAAGTATCTTTATGTCTGGAGATACCTCGTTAGCGCCATCCGCCGCTCCGTAACTCATGTTGAAATGAATCATGCACCAGAATAACGACCGATATAGCTCACGGATTATGAATAATTCAAATTAAATTCGATTTTTAGGTTTAGCGAGGATCGGCAGCGGTTTTATTCGGCCCGACGATTCATTGTTCGTTCAAATTGGCCGATTCGATATAAAAACCTAACGGGGCACCCGTGAAATGAATACACGACCGCATATTTTAATTTTGTAAGTAACAACTTGTTATGTTTCGTCCAAACGGCCCATTTGCATTTAGTGTCCGTGTCGAAACAAATCAAAACGATTGTCGAATTGGCACGATTTAGCAGAATTTGGAGCTGTGATGTTTCGGATTACGATTTTTATTTTTGGCGAATTTGTGGTGGTTTACTAGAATTCTGGTCATTTTATGGTTAGAATTGTTAATGACTTCCAAAAATTAAAACAGCTGTTTCGACGAACTGGCTTTAGTTAGGGAGATATCAGTCCTCAGGGATAGCAACGCATCTGTGGTCATGGTGTATCAGCTGTATTAGATATACAACGGTGTGTTAGATAATTGCGGTGACTACAAAACCATATTTTTAAGCATTACACTTACACCATAATTATTGTCTCTAATAAAATGAGTAAAGAACAGATAACATTACTCTATAGCACTTGTTAATTTCGGAAAAGGATACTCAAACCATGCGAGAATGTTTCCGTAAATACGAAAAGTGCTGTTACATATTCACTGTCGTATTTTCGTATTTGCCGTAGTAATCTTCATAAGAGACGCACTAGCTCGTAAACTAGTCGAATGTAGCAGTCGGATGACAGAACGAAATAAACGAAGCGGAGTTACCTAGAGCAGATGGGATAACATTGTTTTCACAATGGAAAATAATAGCCGGGTAGTACAACTAAATCTTCCGGTAATACACGGGCCATCTATCGCACGGTGTATATATATGGAATTAGTTTGTCCGTGATGTTAACATGACTTTTTTGCTGTTTGGTGCAATGATTTGGAGAAACTTTGAGTTTGAAGTAAACAAACATAAACAACTTATGTGACGGCACATGTTACCACCACAGCAGTGAGGATATTTATATGTAAGCCGTTTATTTTGGATTAAAATAAAAAAAAATAAAAAAAAAATCACATGGGATATGAATCTAACCTGAAATCGGCTACAGATACGAGGTTATCCTGATCCCAAATCATGACCTGCTTTACCACATACCTTAAACAAAAATGCACTGGCACTTGATAGTTACTGTCATAAATCAAAAAAGGTGTGGCGGAAGTACCACCGGAATCTACCTTCTTCTAAGGATCTTCAAATACGTGTATCAGATTGATAAACAACATCAAAATGTTTGTAACATTTTTAATGTTCTGTTTGTCGATATGAGATTACCTTGGCTATTTCTGGTTCCGTGTTAACTTACGCAAAAATATTTAAACTGCGCTGTGTTTTCCCCGAGTACCCTAAAAAGAAGCGGGTAGACCCGGTCGTGAAAGTTGTACAAAAATACATTTCTCAGAATTTACACTAAATCGAACTCGAAGCTGGCGGGGGCAAATTGAAAACAGTCGAGTTCGGCTCGTTATGGAGCCGACTCCACCATTTATCTTCATTCGGTCTTTCAATAGAATTGCCGGCGACGTTTTCCGCAACTCAAACGGTGGAACTACTTATTATTTCGAACAGTTCGAGCTTAACGATTTGGTGAACGCGCACCTGTCTGGGTCTTTGCACAGGCTCAGGAACCCGCTGTTTGCTCTTCATAGTCTGATAGGTCTTTGTACAAGAAATTGATATTCACAAGGAAATGGTGTTTAGCATTCTGATAAAATAACACAAGAACTGTTGATATCGCTTTATTTTACTCGTATTTCAAGACTATTTGATTAATTCCGGAGGTGTTACTGTTTATTTTGGTTATTATACAGCTAAGCGTAAAAAGATTAGCTGTTTGATGTTTATATTTACCAGAAGCAGCAGACGATCTTGCAGCTATAGTAAGTAGTTAGTAGTTCAACAACAGTTCTATCTAAAGTCAATCATAGTTTAGTAACTGTCCGGACTAAAAAGGAACTCCTCGAAATAAATCCGTCTATTAATCGTATTTCTACGCCGGTTTTGAACCTGGATATCCTGGAAACATGACAAGGCTATTACTGTTTTAACGATACAAATGTAAACAAGACGTGTAGCGCGTAGTATATACTTACCGTAAAGTATGATGGCGAAGCGTTATATAATGCTGAAAGTATTTTATTGCAGTTTTTGCCGCTATTTTCCTGTCAGTAAAAACGGTTCGCCGCCATTATGCAAAGTGGTGGGGGCAGGTGCTAGATATCGCATTAAAAGTGTGGAGTGATCGAGCATTCGAGACTTAATAGACGGACAGTTTCTTTTATATTCAGTTCTAGTTGATACCCGCGGTCTTACCCGCGTTAAAAAGTAAAAGGCATATATATTTAAACATAAGTAATACCTGGCTGTCCTGCCACGACGGTTGGAGCGCGCGCTTCGCGTTTTTCAAAAATTAAGCTTAAGTTACGCCTTGTACCTTCAGCTAGTCATTAAGAAGATTACCTCAGCCGACAGACAAGACAGACAGACCGACAGAAAGACATATTTTTTTAAATTGCATTTTGCATCCGCATTTCTAACCATAAGAATAACTATGAAATACAAATGAAACTAATTCATATCAAGATGTCATAGTTATAAAATAGGAAGGCTATAGGTATAAAAGTATTTTTTGTATCCTTAGGGAATGGTATATTTTTCGGGATGCGTAGTCTATGTCCTTTTTTGGTCCCCTGGCAATGCGTGTGCAAAATTTCATACCGAACGGTTGAGTAGTTAAGGCGTCAAGGCGTTACAAATAAACAAACATATAAACGGACATTCGCAGTTATAATAATAAGGATGTTATGTGACATAATAAAAAATGTTGCATATAGTATGCGCTTAGCTCTTGAATCTATTTGATGTATTTAGTTACTTTGCTCGACAATGTTACCCTTGAAATAAATGTTACTTCTCCGAGCACGTGCTCTTCTACTGCAGAACTAAAACAAAATTAGATCAGTTTAAAATAAAATTTGGTTATTAAAGCACTAAAGCCACAAAGCTACAAGCGTTTAAGGATTGACAAGGTTTAATTAACAAGACTATTACATTAATGAGGAATCTATCCAGAGGCATATCGGATAGTCTCCCAGGATGCTTCAATTACGATAATGCAGCGGAGACAGTGCTGTGACAATGGCGAAAAACGTCCGGTGCGCGTTTCGTCCCCTTTTTCCATGCCTTGTATGGTATAAGTTATAAATGATAGCGTTTAGCTAGCTTTAGATAGTTGACATGTGTTACGTAAAATAAGTATTTTGACGAATAAAAAAACCACGGCGAAATTAACTTTGTCGATTGAACACTTTATTTTCGTTCAAAAAATAATAATGACGTAATCGCGTTTATTCGTTCAAGTTCGTAGGCTCCACGTAATCTCCACCTTATGACATTTGAACACGCATTAGTTTTTCTATGCCCTATGACATACAATAACAGGTAGACGAATATCCGCAACAATACCCAAATTACTCATTATTTAGCTCATGTCAGACAGTTCTGTCAAGTTTAGTGTCACAACACAAAATAAGAAAAAAACTATAACTCATGACATTTTACTGCGCTGCCGCCTGTAACTTAGTCAGTTCCACAAAGAACCGTGGCTTTTGTCCCTATCCTTTGTTGGTTACGGATGATCGCACGTGACTGGCGTGCAAACGGTCCGTGAGACTCGGTTTGTCGACTCTAAACAGATCTCCGCTCGACTTCGGTTTGATTGACGAACATATTTGTGTAGTATGGGGCGTTTGAGTTTAAAGAACCCCTTGCTCGTCACCTTATCTATATCAGGTACTTATGTATTATTACGATGGTGTTAAGAGCTAGTGTATTTTGGTTTTGGTGTGGTGACAGGTTTTCCAAATGTTCTTAGGCGACAGTCACCATTTATTATCAAGATTTCTGTTTTTATTGGACGAATATGTTCCTTAAGAAGTTTTGGAGTCCTGTTGTCTTTGGAGGTTCCTTCATGTACTTGGGTTGCAGTTAGGTCCTGAACTGAACTACCTACTCGTTTGATTCTTTAAGCTTACAAAGTTATAAAAGGTTGACGCAAAAGATTACAGTATTTTTAACATACTTTTGAAATATGTCTTTGAGATTAATTTTCTTAGAATCAAAATGAAATCCGACATGACAGACATAATACTGAATTCTTTGTAAATTTATTAACATTTTACGAATACAGATTTAATGTAAACTTCACGAAATAAGACTTGATAATAGTTTTTGCTTGAACAAACTTAGAATAAACGTTCCTGATTAATTTTTCTCGCTCACTTCGACACTGCTATTTCAAAATGTATTCAGGAGACAGCTACGAGAAGTGTAATTACATGGATTAAGTATTAAAACGACAGTCGTGCTGTAAAAATTCATTTTAAAATTGGATACTAGGTACTAGTTGTCTGCAAAACTAAAACTTTAATGAGAAGTCTGCACTTTATAGGATAGGAAAGAGATTTTAATAAAAACTCCGACTGAAAACAGAGTCGCCGGTAAAAAATTCTACTATTTCCCGGTTTAATCAGTGTTCGCGTGAAGTAGGGACATTAGAAAAATTGCCAACCCGACTTAGTTTTTGCAGTACCGATGCTAGGTAACGTTCATTTACTTCGTCCAAAATGAACGAATAAAAAGTTTCAATTAGTGGATTACGTCATTTTACACTCGGCTTTGGAAATGCTTGTCCTATCTAAGGTAGGTAATATGTCTACGTGTTTTGTATGTGTGATCATCACATATGAAGTAGATAGTATCAATAGTTCTGAACTTTATTTTACCTATAAGAAAGCTGGTTGAAGATTCAGTCACGTTACTTGTAGCTGAATTTATGAGATCTCTTTTTAATTTATGTTTTGCATTATTTTTTGAGGAACATATTTTTATCGCAAGCATTTTTAACTTAGTTCTTAGGGGTAGCAACGCATCTGTGATCAGATCTCAGGTGCGATTCTTATAATACCTGGGCTTGATCGTAGATGGACAACAGTGACACTAACTGTACTCCTTACTGCGCCTCTACCTTCATTATCTGGTGTATTGCCATAATAATGAAACGTAGTAAGGAGTAAGGCGTATTTACAGTAAGTATTTACCTTTAATTTAAACATAACACAAAAATATAACATATAAAATTATTAAAATTAAAGCCCCACTAGGGGTTTAAGCCCTCTCTAAACGTCCCCATTCTGCTCTACCCTGTCCTTTATCTATCCAGTCTTTACCTGCTATTTTTGTATTTCATCCCTCCACCAATCTTTAGGCCTCTTTCTCCTTTTCCTATAGGACCTTTCCATATAGTAGCTTGCTCAGTCCACCAGTCTTCCGACATTCGGGCTACGTGTCCTGCTCATTAAAGCCAGTTGTTGTGCATTAATTATCATTGTTTACCTTGAATATCTTCGCTTTTGTTTCGTTAAGCTTAATATTTACATAAACGTGACCTTATTACAAGCACAGACACCAGCATCTCTATAACCGCACTGTATCCATTTTCACCGCTTTTGCGGGCATCCACAACCTATTTTCAGCGTGGTTTTCATTCTCATTACAGAACTAGCCAGCTACGCGGTTGCACATAGGTGAATTATTAAATTTGCTACCAAATTAATTTAAACTTTCCTTTAACCCGCTTCCCGAAATATCTCGGTTACGGGAATGTTTTAAATAACTTTGCGCCTTACAATAGTACTGTTTTTATCCTTCGCGCCTGTTACCGCATTTTGTTTTGACTTTATCCTCGTGGTAATATATCAGAAGGGAAAATTTTATGCGAAAATTCAATTGAGAAATTGTAAACGAAAACATTTCGAGTTGCTTTATATGTATATTTAATCTCTTTATATGTGTATGTCTAATATATTGTATAGAGTTCACTAATATATTGAAAAGAATCACTATTTTACTATACACATACACCTAATTAAGTTCAGTTGAAATATGATTGAGACTTATATCAAATACCTAATCGAATAACGTTTAATCTTATTAAATATTAGGAAAGAAATTTAATTTTTGATAGAAACAAGAGCTTGATTTGACAATAACGAAAATTTAATTTCAGTTACTTATTAGTAATATAGAGATATCACGAGATATTTCTCGTGCCCGGAATCGTAAAATATAAATGTAAAAGCGCGCCCATTGTATATTTCTAAAGAACCGAAAGATATACATTAATAATGAATGCAAAAGAAAACATACAACTCCCACTTTGTAGATCCACGGTCCATCAAAAACTTTGCTCCCGCTCTTTGGCGAGCAAAATTTATCCCATGAAAATGATCTGCAATCCTTTTGAATATTTAATACCCATCGGCCTAATCATCCGGCAGATTAGTGGAAGTTGCGAGTTTAGGGCAGTGGTTTTCAAAGTGGAACCCCTGAGGTCGCGTAGCTATTGTGGGGATACGGGGATTACGAAGTCTCAGTAGACACGAAAAATAAATATCAACTTTTAAAACAAATTACATTCAAATGCAATATTAAAATTATTATTATTTTACTTTACTTTACTTTACTTTACTTTTAAAAAGTATACCTAAATGCAAGGCCTTAATTAGGTGTTTAATCAATGCCAAATTAAAAAAGAAAACATTGCGCGCTGTTTATATTATTTCGTAATATTCTGAGAACGAAGTTAGAAACAGTAGAAGTTAGAGGGTGGCGAAATATTTTTACGTAAGTAGAATATTGCGTCATGGAGGAGTTTGACAAACACTGGTCCAGAGATTATAGCGCACCGAAAAGCACGTACAAAGTTAAACGAATCCCTAATCGCTATTTTTAACAGGCAGTTAGAAAGACATGATTCAATTCTCTTTTTAAAGCTTTCCAAACTTATCGACGGAATCCTCTCGATTAAATCAGAGAAAAAATAAGTGACTTTTGAGTTACGTCTGAAATTATATACCCAAGTGTGTTGTTGTTGTCTTTAAACTATTATGGCCCTAATGTTGTGCATGGGTCTCCTGATCTCTCATAGGGAGAGGGGTATAAGTAGTTCACCGCACTGACCAAACTTCGAGAACTTTTGAAGAAGTCTCAGGCTTGTAGGTTTCCAAGTAATATATTCCTTAATCATATGATAATAAATAGCAAGTGATGATTTCTCACAACACATGATTAGGCCCTTTTTAAAGCTGGTAGAAGTCTTATGTAGTTTGACTCCGGCGGCACCACCGTCACACATATTTCTGCTTTATAACAGCAGTGTTAATTCTTTATAGCTGCTGTGTTCTGGTCTGAAGGGTGTGGTAAGAGAAGCAGTAAGGGTAGCAATGCATCAGTGGACAACGTCAGGTAGGACCTTGATCTTATCTGAGATTGATTACAGATGTCCATGACCGGCATTGGCCACTTAACATCAGATGGAATGAATGGTCGTTTGCGACATCGATCATATAAAAAACCTAATAGATACACTCCACTACTTATTATGTTGATGACACATGTACACTTTACTAAACAAAAATACAATTTGTGTACCTTAATTTAGTACTAATGAAAAACTGGTTCAAACTACTTTTAACCTGTATTCGAGTGGAGAATAGCGCATCTGGCCAAAACGAGCCACGTACGAAACTAAATGATCCCCTGGCGCTATTTTTAGCAGCTGTTAACAAGAAAGGATGCTCATTGCGAACGCCATCGGAAGTCCGTATCGTGCCACTTATCTCCAATTAAGTGGGGGATAG
>DWPV01002114.1:0-18115 GCA_018251915.1 Urbanus proteus proteus
TGTCGTGGGTGCCATGGACAACACACAAGACAAGGACACACACCGAGACCAAGAACGGAAATTTAAACTCATCATTCAAATTTCCGCCTCGCATGGAAATCGAACCCAGGACCCTCGGATTAGCGCTCCAGCCTGTTAACCATTACGCCATCCGCGTCGTCAATATTTCTTATATAACAAAAATTTAAGTACTTTTTTATTATGTTACAAACATTTATGCAGGTACTAGTGGCCACTGCTACCCATGGACATCTGTAATCAACCCCAGATTAAATCACAGTCTTATTTTAAATTGGAAACAGATGCGTTGCTACCCCTGAGGTCTAAGTTGGAACACCTCGAAAATTTGAGGAAAATATATAGTAGTTAGGTAGTAGGTACATATTTACTTTCCGCCGACTCACTTCAATTTTTTTGCGTACCGTACCTAATTAACTATTGTAAAAAGATCCTTAAGGAAAACATCGAAAACCATTTCTCCTTGGAAATTGGAGACAATATAAACTTCAAAGGGGCACCATTGAATTTTTATCTTCGAAGCAAAATAAATAGAGCATGATTTTGAACGCCAATTAGCAACGTGTTGAGCTCAAAGGAAGTTCTTATGTCAAATGTCCCCATTTAACCCTGCAAATCCCTGTTGGGTACTTGTAGGACCAACAGCGAATAAATAATACGCGATTTCTTTTACGTAACTAAATTTTGTCGGTTTTTTTTTTGTTAGTAAAAGGTCCTTAGCTTAGAACTATGATATACGAAACTATTGAAGTTTACTCGTATTTGTAACTATGATGGCGCCTAGTCACCCGTTCACCCGCGTTAAAAAAAGTAAAAATGCGTAAAATATTTAAACGTAAGTGACATACTTCTCTCCCGCGACAGCGTGTATATGCGCGTGGAGCGCGCGGTAATGCTTTTTTTAAATGAAAGCTATATTACGCCTTAGACCTTCAGCTACGTTCCAGTGAAAGTCCCGTCAAAATCGGTCCAACCGTTTACAATATTACCTCAGCCAAACTTCATATAAAATATTTTTTTAATTGCATTTTCGTTATAGGTATCGTTTATACTTTCATATGTATTAATTTTAAAATCACAAACGTACACTTCAATTTTATTAATTTCTATAAATTCCTATTCAGCTAGCCTAGATATACCTACATAAGTACTCGCTTCACGCCGTCCATACGACGAGAGGTTACCCAAAGGGTTGAAGTTTCATGGAGGATTTATCAGTCCTAACCATCAGTTGCGACATATAACGGGGTTTTGATAAATGTGGATGTAATTAAACTTAACCTATTGTCTTGCATCCATCCTCGGTTAGATAACATGGTTACTTGAGATGACAGTTAACGATGGGGTTCAAGTAAACTTATTAGATAACGGATTACGTATTGTGGAGATTTAGTTACTGATAGCTGGGAACTGAAATATGTTTGGAATAAGGGTGTTTTCACATGTGGTTTATATAGCAGTATTAGGTAGTATTGTATTCTGGTCTTTAGGGTGTAAGTAGCTATAGTAAGGTTGCATTAGGTTAAGACAGATGTCATCTGAACTTAGCCTAAGGGTGTGTGATAAGGCACACTTATCAAAAATTCAAACTTTGTCCTCAGAAGCGGCAACGCCTATGTGGTCGATCTCAGATAAGCCTCTAGTCTTATCTAGGACTTGCAGATGTCCATGGACAGCAATGACCACTTACCATAAGTTGGACTGCATGTTACATCAATTTTATTAGTAAAAAAAAGAAAAATGTATTTCAAATTAAGAAAAACAAATTATTTCACACAAAATAAATTGTAACAAACGTAAAATACCCAAGAAACATAAAAATAACGAAACATAACCTAAATAGGCAACTACAGTTTATGTACACAATTTAGAATCACCATAGGCGTAACGTTGGCTCATAAATAACTTTTGCTAACAAATAAACACAGAGCAATAAATAACAGATATTCCAAACAATAAGAAACAAAACGAAGCTAAACATGTTAATCGTGACGTAGGAATCAATATCCATATACTGAGCACGAACAATGGGTAAAATATGAGAATCGCAATAAATGACGGTGCTAATAGAATACCAGAGAGGTATGGAACCCACCATGAACGTACGAACGAATTATAATAACAATAATTATAAAAGAAGAGAAAATAAGAAACATAAGTTAGGTAAATATGTTAATCGTGACGTGGGAATCGGTATCTATATACTGAGCACAAATAATAGGTAAAATATAACCCTTCCTTGACAGTCGGGTAAATATAAGAATCTCAATAAATGACGGTGATAATAGAATATTACCAGAGAGGTATGTTACCTACCATGAACGTATGAGCGAATTAAATAAACCTAAATAATGAGAAAATAAGAAACATACTCGTAAGTTAGGTAAATATGATAATCGTGACGTAGGAATCAATATCTATACACTAAGCATAAACAATTTGTAAAATATAACCCTTTCTTGACAGTTGGGCAAATATGAGAATCGCAATAAATGACGGGGCAAACTAATAAAATACCAGGAATATGTCCATCATTAACGATAAATCCAATCAAATAAAGTTAATAAAAAAAAAAAGATTGCAGATGGATTGTTACTACTTAGAAGTAAACAGGTAGAATAGCTACTACGTAATCAAATAAGTCAAATGGAGTTATGATTGAAATAGGATTAACCCCAAACAGAAATGAAGTCCGACTTAATGTCAACAATGTCATTGAAGAGTAAGTTGAACTTACGTAAATATCAGTCTTACCACATTATTTAAACCGAAAAGTAAGAAACTAACAGCGGTTAAAGGCTATAAATTGCTTGTACTTACCACCGCAAACGAAACACAAACTGTTCTTTTAGATTTATCCTATAGCAGTGAGACACAAACAAACAGAGAACACAAACAAAGAAAAAGATGCGATGGTCGTAATAAATGAAACATCGCTAATAGCGGAATCCTGTTAAGTGGTATAGAAAGATAACATTGAAAGCGGGAAAAGTGAGAGAAAACAGATTCTGCCACCGTTTATCTATACAAATAAACGAAGCTATTCGCTAGATAATTTAAAAATAACTGCTCTACAATCTTAGGATTGTGTGTCAGCTAAGAAAAAATGTCTAGAAATATTTCTTTAGACAAGCTTAGATAAAATTTATGTCTAGAAATGTTTCTAGCTAAACTGCGTACAATCCTTTATCGATATCAATTGTAGCTGGACTGCAATTATATTCTCTTAGTAACTGCAGACTGACTACAAAAAAATGAATTTACAAACAACATGATGAGTTGGTAAGTTTCCCGCTACTCGATACTAGATGGCAGCACGTGTTGCTAAAGCGAAGTTTACAGAGAAAACATTACAAAGAAAATCGTACGTCGAATGTTTAAAATATGGAATGCATGTAAATCATTATGGAAGTAGGTTAAATAAATCGGAATTCGCTGAAGAACTATAATCAAGTTTCTGAAACGAACGGTAGAAATTATACAATTTAAAATTTATGATGTTTATTATATAATACAATTCAAATTTCTCTTTCTTTTTTGTATCACAAAGTAGCAAATGAGCATGCTGTCCACCTGTAGGAACGTGGTCAATGCCACCAATGGACAACTGCAGCTATATATATGTACATTTGGCCACAGATGCATTGCTACCCTTATATTTATACGGAATCCATTTGATAAGTATGTCTCCCTGATTATACCCTACAGATCAGAAACAGCAGAAATATGCGTAGCTACCAATATAATAAAAGAAATAATCATAGTACTAAAAGAGCTTTAAGCTACAAAATAAGCTTAAAAGCGGAAAGCGTGGCTCATATTCTTAAGCCTAGATTAGTGGCATTGAAGCCGCGAGAAACAGTTTCCAAGATTTTGGTGTTAAAACTAAAAAAATAGTTAAATTAAAACTAAAAATGTGTTTAATATTAAATTTTTGTGCGGTTTTGTTAAAGACCTGTGCACATTATCCGTAAAGTTTTACTGTTGGAGTTGTATGCACGTAATGCTGTTAAGAAAGACCTTTTTTATAAAGGTACTAGCTTATGCCCGCGGCTTTGCACGCGTTAAATGACGTATAAACCTTCATCTTAAATCACTCTATTTAAAAAAAAAATGAAAATCCGTTGCGTGGTTTTAAAGACCTAAGCCAGGGACAGACAGCAGAAAGTGACTTTGTTTTATACTATGTAGTGATTTTTATACTATAACTAGTTAGTACAAGGTCTAGTTAACAATAATAATTACCGTATGTATACCGACTATTACTGTTAAATGTATGCGTGTTTATAACTGTGACTTTCAATAGGGTTCCGGGTTCAATCCTCGATCTGGCATAAATGTATATAATTACTTTAGATTTTTATTCTGAGTTCGGGAGTTTATGTACATGACAATAAAAATCTATGTGTCCATGGCATCCCATGAAATTTTAAACTTGTAGGTTTTTTAAAGGTACAAATATTAATTTTTTCTATTTAAAAATTTTTTACTCTCTCGGAAATCAAACCAGTTTTTATGTCTCTTCTGAATTCATAGATTTTTCAGAATTCCTGGATTCCAGCCTTACAGCGTACGTTCGGATAGTGTATAAGCTCCTTAACCAAGGACTTTGTAAAAAATGGGTCATGGACGAAACTCCGCTCACATTTCAAACTAACTATGTAGGTAATTCGAAATAATTCTTTCATGATGCAAGCTTGCTCTAAATGAAATTTTGTGAGAAAATGAGCAAAGTTTGTTAGTGTTTATATTAAAACAGCTTTATGTGGCTTTTCTAATTTTTTAGATATTTTAGTTTAAAATTTTAATATTTTCTAACAAACTAGTAACTTAAACTTGTTGGTCTTATTATCAGTTTATTCATAAAAGTTTAATTATAAATGAAAGTTACTATGAAAATTAAGCCTACTAGGTACTTTCGTAAAGTCTAAGGGACTTTAAATAAAAAAAGTTTAAAAAAGTAAAAAGTTTAAAGAGATGGAAAAATTGGTACAACATAAGTTTTTTAAACTTAAATAACTATAACAATAAATTCTGCGATCGTATTGAAATAAAATTAATTTTCAATTATATTTCACGCCATTCAACACGAATATTCTATAAGTCTAAATTAAATTATCTTCTCCAAATACATTTTTATAACAGAGAAAGAAATTCTAAAGCTTTTTGAATTAATGTATCAGGTTATACAGGATAACCCTCCAAAGCGAGCTTTTAATTTTTTAATAAAAGCTCGTAAAACTAAGCGGACACATCGATCAGTCTCAAAAAGGGGTTGGAAATAGATACGATGTTTTAAATATCCCTCAAAAAGTGTCTAATTCAGTCGGAAGCTCCCGTTATTACGTTTACCATGGTTTCTTAAAATATACGGACACTTCGTAGTTTGATATGTTTAACATAACTGCCGTGATTGTTTGCTTTTAACTCTCTTATTTCTACAAATTTATGAGATTATAAATTAGATTTTATTTAGGCTTGGATTAATTTGAATAACATTTTTAATGAAGTAAAATATTTTACTGTCACTGTTTGTTATATACCTGGTTTTTCTTTTCATTATTTCAAATGTCTAACATTTCTTTTAGCTTTATTTATTGCTTCAAGGAATGTCCTCAATAAATCAAATGCGTGGTCCCCCCAGTTGTAAGTTGAGGGCACTATTTCCAGAACACACTTGGTCGTTTCACTTCAAGCTAAGTGTGTGTTAGCTGAAATTATACTCGAGTTTTATGTTGAGATTTATGGTGTATTTAACATGTTTATAGGTAAATATTTAAAGGTTAACTGTTTTCTCGACATTGCTTTAAATTAATGAATAAAAGATGGTGGTTTCGTGGATAAGACATGTGTTTGGATGAACATACATTAAAAAAAACATTATTAATATCATTGTTTTGACACCATTGCAAACATCAAGTTCCAACTGTCAATCCTTTGAGAACCGGGTTCGATTCCCGGCTAGACAAATATCTGAATGATGAGTTTAGACTTCTTTTCTGGGTCTAGGTGTTTGTGTATTCGCCATGTGTCCTAGCACCCACGACACAGGAGAAAATCCTACTGTGGGGTTATGTGTGTAGAAAGCGTCTTTTTTTTATAGGTTGACGAATGGTCATAAACATAAACAAAGTACCCTCAACAATAAACCTTTCCAAAATAGTTCAATGTGTAGCGTATGTTAACACATGGTAACTTTGTTTTGAGTTTAAACTTTAACTGAACTGTAGTTAAACAAACTGCTCTTTTAACAGTTTTATCGTTAAACTCGGAAACATTTAGCTTGTTTCCAGTTTACAAGTTGGAACGGCCATTTTGTTTATTTAAATTCTTGTATTCTTCTGATGGTTAAGAAACGGTTTCAAGGATGTCTTGGCAGAGGTAACTAGTTTGTGACCGCGGTTTCGCACGCGTTAAATTATATATGAACCTTCCTCTTGAATCACTCTCATTAAAAAAGACCGCATCAAAATCCGTTGCGTAGTTTTAAGAATCTAAGCACACATGTGATGACATTTATGTTTAAATATGTTTTTTCTTACTTTTTAACCGCGGATGAAACCGCGGGTATCAGCTAGTCCTGCCTAAAAATAAAATATTAAGACTTTATTTTAATTTTTTATTTTATTTTTAAGTTTAAAGGTGGTAGAACTCTATGTAGTTCGACTCCGGCGGCACAAGCTCGTTTGCTACTCAAATGTTATAAAAAAAATGATTTTAAAAATAAAATCCAAAAGACCTCACAGTTGCAGTCCCGTGCAAAAACCTCCCATCTTACAAAATACAAAAGACAAATACCCATTACCCATTGTTATAAGTAAACATCCCGTAAATCATGTCTTTGATGTACCGCTAAATGTTTTCCTCCATATGAGCAAGGAATACAATTTTTCCGTAGCCCCAAGCGAAGGCTTTGTTGCTTCAGAATTACTGAGCACGAAAATTGTAATAGATTTTGGTCTTATCACTAAGAATAGGTATGTATCTATATTTATGCTTTCGATTTCAGTCATTTTAGAGATTAAAGATAGTAAGTAATTAAAAATAATTTTCGTTTAATTTTTTTTTACTCTTTATTTTTTATTATTATACAAATGTAATGCGATACAAAAAATAAATTAACATAATTATTATCAATATTCGTTTATGAAGCAATATTAAAAAAAATGATTTAGAAATTTTAATTAATACAATTAAGTATGTATCTAGTCAATATTTTAATGTAACAATAAAAATAATACTCATCAAGAATATTATGTAGTAAATTTAGTAATACATAAATCAGTAATATGCCATATACACTGTATAGTGCTCAATATTTATACAAGAAAAGTTCCGCTACTCGACAACAGATGGCGTTAGTGGTAGCGCCAGCCTACTCAACTAACAGTTCGTGGAATAAAATTGGTAGACGTTATTAAATTTTCCTTTGAAGAAAAGGGAAATCAAATAACCTGACGAAACTACAGGGTCCTTGTAATTTAAATTCTCTCGGTGTAAAAAATATTTTCTAGGCGAATTCTAAGAAATCGTAATTTAGTTGGGAGTTTCTTAGGTACATTTATTTTTAGGGAAAATCGTCTCGTAGTTCTTTTAAATGTTCTAGATATTTTTATAGAACTAGGCTAGAATACTTACTTACCTTAACTTTTTCATTCTTGTTACAGTAACATTTCGAAATTATTTAAAATACCGTAAATAATAATTATGAAGTTTATTAAGACATGAAGTGTAATAAACTTGGACATCGAAAATAAATATATAACTGTTATCAGTTATATACTTATATAAAATATAATATAAATAACTGTTATATGTTATATAAATATGTAACATATAACAGTTTAAAATAAAGATAGGTAACAACACCAAACACACTAACATTTGTCTGGTTAACAAAACCAGACAAATGTTAGTGAACGCCTTAATTAAAAATAGTGATGTACCCAACGTTTTCGATGTAAAAAAGCTAAATATGTTCAACATAATTATATCTATGTAGAAATATGTGCGTCCGGCTGTGACAGCCTATATGTCGCGCGAACCGTAAACTATGATGCAAGTAACATTTGTTTAGTTTTGGCATAGTTTAAAATAATATGAATAGGTATTATTAGGTTTCAGTTAAAAACAGTTTATGAAAGTTACAAGTTAAGTTAATCGCCTACTTCTAGTAATAGTTAAATATAAAAATTGATTAGAATTATAATGTGCTTATAAAATATTTTAAGCACTACAAATTATTCGAATGGTTTCGTGTTCATTACGTTTTATTTTTATTTTTGTAAAATTTGTCTAATTATTTCATACATGTTTGCGTTAGTAAAATAATTTTATTCAAAATGTTACGTAACATCCGAGATACCTAATTACATACACAACTTCTGTATATTAATAAAAAATTGCTTGAAATTATTATTTCGTGCCATTTTTATGTATCGTAATTATCAGCATAAAATTCCCACTTGGGAATATTGCGGGGGTTATAATACCACTGCCCAAACATTTACGGTATTCACTTTAAAATCGTATTTCATGAACCGCTAACACAAAATTCCCGGAATTTTCATTCTATGTGAGGTGTAAGGGTAAATAAGTTAACCCGTTCTATTTAAATAATAACCCAATTCTCTTCATAAAAAGAAACGTTTAATTAGAGATAATAAGCCCGTATGTTAACAAAAAAAAACAAAAAACAAAAAAGCCTAAAATCGTACGCGTATAAGATTCTAAATAATTATACTCGTTAGGATGAAATTTCTAGTTAAAGATAACAGATATTATCCAAAATTACTTGACTAATTATAACATGGTCGTAGATACTCGATTCATCAAATTTATCTGTAAAATCTAATCAATAACTGTATCCTTAACTAATTTAAATTAGGCATGTCGTTGAATTTTCTAAAAAATGTCCATATGATAAAAATTCCCGATTATGTAAGATTAGATTCTTAACTTGAGACCAAGATATCACATTTTATAGGTCTCTACATAATTTTATTTTGAAAGTAATTATGATACACTTTGAAGCTGTAAATATATAAGTTATTGCTATTAAGCCAAAAATAAGTAAATAAAGCGTTTTACACTCATAGCCCCAGAATGTTTTTTTTTAATTGGTTGATGCGATGGAAACACACACATACATCCAGTTCCAAAGCTGAAACCTAAATTCATCATTTAGATAGACGTGTCTGGCCAAGGAACGAACCCTGGAAACACTGCATCTTCAAATCAGAATGTAAAAATCAAGATAATCCTTATAACTAATCCGCATTTCATCAGAGCATTTTTGAAACGCGATCCAAATGGCATAATAGCTCAAATAAGGCATTCACGGAAAGATACAAATCGGCCAGATTATCGGATTAGTGTCGCAAACTTTAAGCGGCTTAGGTACATAAAGATAAAACGCTTCTGTTTCCAAAATAACTCCAAATAAAACCTAAATAGTCTCTGCGTGAATTTGACACGATTTAGTAATTTAAAATGTTTATGGTCTTATAAAATAACGCGATTGATGAAACTATATTTTTTTGTTGTTATAATGAAGAGTTGCGTTTGTGCTGTCGCTTTCCAAAACTGATAATTGTTATTGAAAAATACTTAAAATATCGTGTAGTTTTTGTCCTTTTTTGTTTTATATACAATGAAATATAAATTTTATTAATTTTAATTAATTTTGTCGTTGCTTGATACAACGAATTTTTAAAAATTAAAATATCATCAAAAATCGCTTTTTTACAATGAAATATAAGTATAATAAATGTAGGTATTAATTTAGTCACGCATTTAGCATCACTGGATGATTAATAAACCAATTTCCCCTATTTATTTCCTACAGTCGGGAAGTCTTCTTTTGACAGTTCAGGCCTAGGCCCACACTCCACCACCTCTAAGCGACCATACCGTGTCAGCTGTTTTAAAACCAAAAGGCCTCCAAAGTTCAACGACTCCAATGATAACATGACCTTACCGTGCCCTCCGAAGCACGGAAGCACGCAAGTTAAGCCACCGGCGGTCACCAATCCGCCTCTCGACCGTGACATTGGTTAAGTTTATAAACTTTTTATACACTTCAGATACCAAAACCCAGAGTTCAATACTAGTGTTACAAAATAAAAAGTCGTAAGTCAGAAATCGTGATAATGACTCACGCCCACGTAATTCCGTTTGCCACGCTTTTGGAAACTTTCTAAAAAATCACCCTTTTGAAAATTGGGATGCGTTGGTGATGGTAACATTTTTTGTTTGTAACTTCCCGCTGTCTTATCTGATGAGTGACGCGATCTATATAAAATGGGTGGTATATATAAGACTGTTAAACTTAAACATCGATTATCAAAAATTAGTCCACCGTTTGACTGATCACCATGAAGTTCGGTATATTTTTTAGTTTTTTATTGACGTTTTTATGCAATACATTTTACTTTAACGGTCATATAACTACCACTAGTTTAACTTATGTTGAAGCGAGCAAAACGCTCGTAAAATAATATAGAATAGTAAAATTTGTAGAGCATCTATTCGTAGAGGTATTTTTAGAAATGACCGAAAAAGTTTTTTTTTAAATGACAGTGTGGTTTTGAAGGTCTTTGAAAAATATATTGCGTCTTAGTTTTCCACAATTTCAAACAAGAACACAGCAGCACAAATGCAATATGTAGCAAAAATGAGTATACGTGGATTTCATCTTCCATATAGATAGCTTTTAATAAGTTTCACAACGTTTATATCTTAGGTAACATCACATTATCTTGGACGTAACATAATTATGCTTTTAAAATGAATAAAACACATTTCGTAAATATATTTTACATTCACTTATTTTACTACGCTTTAATATAGTAATTGTGCCTTATTAGCGAATAACTTAGTAGCAAATCGTTTTTATATTTTTTATTAATCAATTAAATTTAATATTTATAGTAATATAGCAAGTTTTATGAACAACGCATGAATATTACACTTATCACTTATTATAAGCCAACGATTCAAGATACTATCCTAAGTCATTAAATAATATTTTATTCCATTCCCTAATCTTTATAATAATTAGTAATAATTATCATATTTTATTCCCTATCTTTCAGTTTTAATTTAATCAGAAAATCTTACATCTCACACGATATAACCACAACCTAAGTCAGGTAGAAAATTTAAAATTCCCTCAACAATAGCGAGACTTTATTCCAAAAGAAAGGATTATTCTGAGCAAGAAGCATTAAAAGTTGCAAGACTTAATCCGCAACGACGTTAAGGCTTCATGAAGTATGCACATGCGAGTATGCATAGCTTTTTATAATATACTAGCTGGTTCCTGCGGTTTCACCCGCGTTAAAAAAGTCAAAATTTAGTATACGAATTTTGATGAAATATAGCCTATAGCATTAACAGTTGTATCTTTAATCTGGTGAAAGAATTTTTAAATTCGGTCCAGTAGTATCGGAGCCTATTCATTTCAAACAAACAAACAATTAAATTTTTCCTCTTTATAATATTAATTACATAACTATGTCGATGGTCTTGTGACCATACTTATCCGAGGCGTTCCAACTTAGTCCTCAGGAGTAGCAACGCATCTGTGACCGACTTTAGATAAGACTTTGATCTTATCTGGGGTTATTAACAGTCCACGGGCGGCAGTGGCCACTTACCACCACAATATAAAAATTACTACTAAATACTACATACATTTACTTAAATTCTACAAAATAAGGCGGGGTAATATCTTCGGGATTGAACCACAAGGAGGTACCTCCTTTAAAATGACGTAAGAACACATTGATTTCAGGATTAAGTTGGCACGCCTTATTTTCTAGGGCACTTTTACAGGTCACACAACCTTAGAACGGCTCAGTCACCTTTGTGCTAAAACGCTAAGATAGAGAAAACTGGGGTAAATTAATAGTATAAAATACACGTTTGTGCTAAAACGCTTAAGATACAGGAAACTGGGGTAAATTAATAAAATAAACGTTAAGAGGTGAAACTCTATATGTTAATCGAATAACCTCTTTTTCCCCTAAAATATATAGGTACCGTATTATAAAACAAAGTCCCTGAATCTGTCTGTTTGTGATCGATTTTTTCAAAATCTTCTAAACGGATTTTGGTACGGCTTTTTCTTTTTACTAAAACTTTAAAAGATAATGCAGTTTTTGAGAAAGGTTTATACATGCTAATTTCCACGCGAGCGAAGCCGCGGGCATAGCTAGTGAAGAATAAGAAAAGAGAAGAGTCGATTTAACGGTAAGAAGTCATTACCAATATATATTCTCGTGACTAATCAATTCAAGATAAATTTGGTCCTACCTGAGGTCGGTCACAAATACGTTGCTATCCCCGAGGTCTAAGTTAATGTATCTCATCAGGACTCATCGTGGCAGTAAAATGACGTCACGACAAAGTAATACCATTCTGAATTTGCTTTAGTATCCCTGAGGACTAAGATTGTCTCGTTTAGATGTGTCTTCAACAGTCAAACCTGTCTTAAAAAGCAGTATTTTAAACAAACAGCTTAAATAAATGTACAACTTAATAAAAATACATTAAAAACTGCTATTTGTCTGATTAATAACCAAAAGAAAAACGAATTAAAATTAAATTTCGACGTGAAAAATTATTTTCCGAAAGCTGATTAATTTCGTCATTTGCATTATTAATACTTAAACAGTTTTTCTATAAAACATCGACTTATCAATTTGTAAAGTAGCGATGTTTTTGAGAGTTGCAATAAATTATTAATAGGAAGATCGAATAAGGCTATTAATAATGTTGTTCCGTTATACGGTTTTTGGTTGTTTTTCGTTAAAAATATATTTGTTTTAGTTACGTTGTTTGAGGCATTAATCATAACTGTTATAAATTTACTGTTATTTTTTAGAAACATTAAATGAAGTATTAGCAGTCTTATCTTATTAATATTTTTAGATGAGGCGTATTTCGCTATAAGATGTTTAAAATCTTCCTAGTTAAATAACGTTAGAGTTTTAGTTGCTAGTCTAATAACTAGCAACATTTAACTAGCAACTAAATCTCTAAACGCTTAACTAGTAGCTAGTTCACTTAACTAGTAAGACCAAACGCCTAACCGCGTCATGATTTTGAACAATCTTTATCTATTTTTAATTTTATTAAACTAGTGAAAACTCCTCCTAACATAGACGCGGTTTTAAGTTATAGGCATTATAAAGGAGACATTTCTAAAAGATGAAATTTTACAAAATTTCGTTTCGTAGAAGAACCCTAAGAAAGGATTGTTGAAGGAGGATTGTTGATGATTTTCCTTACGAGATGAATACATCTCGTAAGGAAAATCATTTATCACTATATAATTATACGTATTATTATTGTTGTTGTTTTATTATTTTATCTTTATTTTACATCACTTTTGCTTGTTTTTATTTTAGTTTTAATTTACATGGTTTAAGATTTTTTGTTTTTTTTTTTTAAAGTTGTAAAAAAATGTATTATAATAGTAAATAAAGTTGATTGTATTATGTTACGCGTAGAAATAAAACAAGATAAAACTCAAAATATTTGCCACAAATACACTTGTAATAGTTATAATACCCATATATAGAATTTTAAGCAGTAATTAACAAAATTATGGAGTTCTTTATCGGCCTTCATTAGACCGTATTTATTTTAACCCTACCATCAAACCGTGTGGTCCTAAGTAAAATAATATACATTAACTAATGGACTACTAATTGACACAGAAAACATCGAGCTTAACTACCATTATTTTGTAGTCAAAAATAGTTTCATGTTAAAATGTAGTTCAGTAACACGAAACGACTACGAACTACGGTATAATATGAAATATTCCTTTGTTTTCAAATATTTGAAACATGCTTTGAAACTATTGTTTTTTTCATTTTGTTGATAAAACCTTTTGGATATTTTTATGTTAGTGTGAAATATTTTTTACGTTAATAAACTCTAAAAAAGAAATTATTAACTCTACATTTTTTCCAGGCCATTTTTATTTAAAATTTAGGTAAATTGCCTATCTATTTTATTTTTTTGAGAATTTCTATGTTATTACTACTGAAATTATTTTTAAAATATACCTACTCGTACATATTTTGTTACTTTACCGTCATTATTTCATAGCTATGTTATAGACTAGGAATTTCAAAAAAAATCCACGTCACAAAATAAAGAATGCGTCCACGCTTTCCCAGAAAAATAGCTTTGTAGCATTTTTTACGTTAACAGTTTAAAAAATTCTTACAGCTTAGAATTTTTCCATTTTAAGACTCTACTTCCCGTGTTAAAAACTTGTAGAGCTATTATCATCGTAGACTTAAACTCTTAACAGTTTAACATTGACATTGATTTACTGGCTCTACATAAGATATTATTAGTTCATACTCTACAATATTATCCTTTAAGAATTTATTCTTGGCTCTACATCGATCTATCATGCCCGCTCGATATTTCTGTAATTACCTCGTATACCAGTCAATTTGCTCATAAATAAACATGATAACCCTTATAAATTTAACTCGTTATATTATACTGAGAATGCTATTTAATCGTAAAACACAGAATAAATAGCAGTTATTTGGTAAAAAGCTATTTATATTAGGTGTTATTTTCGATTATATGAACCGAACAAGTTTACGGTTTTTTTGTATGAAAAGGTAAAACTTACCTAAAACTACCAATATGAAGCACAAACTAATGTACAAGATCATCAGGACTCTTTGGTAACTAATAAACTAAGACATATATTATTATCACACACATATACGGCAATCATCTACGCGATTGCCGATAAATTATATCACAGTACACATCACTAACTACACATTCGTGGCCGCACTGCGATCCCATCGAACCATCACTAGTAACACATATTTTTTGTAGCCGAGGAGTGCATTTGGACAACTTTTTCACCGACCCAACTTAGTTTCGGTCATCGGATGCGTCTACAAATCGACTTGTATTTCACGATACCCATCACTACACCACACACGACAGTTCACGCAAGTTTGCGTACGATCGGAGTCACTTTGAATTGTTTTAGTGTTTGTTGTACGTTAGTTTCGCGGGAGCGACCGACGCAGGTCCGACGTGTGTGACGGCCGGGACGCAACTGGCGTGAAGTTGGTTCGGATTGGTGAAGAAGCAAGAATGCGCGGCGCATGGTTGCCTCACCGGGCACGCTCGGCCGGCAACCCGACTAAAACGGAAAGTCGTTTCGGCTTTGCATTAACCGTTTAAGTGAGGTTTATTTGAAGCGGTCGCTTAATATAACCAGATAGACATTCGTGCATTGTCAGTGTTGTCGCCCTCGTACTTGGCCGCTTTCGTTCGAGAATAGGTAGGTATTGTCGAATCGCATTTGGAATACGATTTTGTTTCCGTCCCTTTCTCGCTTGCATTCAAAAAAACGCAGGCAATGGCTCCCCTGACTACGCATAACAGTTTCGGAGCAAAAGTTTTGAGTTTTGAACATTCCACGCTGCATTTGAGCATCACGTTTCAACCGCAATCATTTTACGGATGATCATTTTGTGTAGAACCGAAAAATTCTAGTTAGTTATGTGAAATGCGTCGCAATTTTCATAATGACCTACAGATGTGACCACAAAATGTGAATCACGGTGAAATTACTAGTAAATATGTACTTGTAATAAAATTTTACGTCTATTACACATTTTACTTGCGTAAGTTGAGTAATCCACATTTAATAATAATTATTACTTAGCGAATTTCTACAGTCTCTACATTTTTTACAAAAATGTTTTTTTTTTATGATTTTGAGAGGAGATTACGAGCGTGGATCTCAGATAAATAAAATAAGTAGATTACTCACCGCCTTGTATTCGAGTAAAGCCAAAAAAACTACGCTACTTTCATGTATTTATACGCCCACACTTACACACAACTAGCGTGGTTTCTTGTCAGTACCTTTAGATTATTTACGCTCACATATTCACTTTTATAACCCGACCATTTTAAAAATGGCTTCATTTTTTTGTTAGGAATGACAGATCTACCTACTTTATTTATCTGTGCACTGTTGTTATAAGACAGAAATAGGTGTGCCGTTGGTGTCTATGGATTCGAACAAGAAAGGACTCTACTTTTAACCTACATTTATGTAAGCATATACTTGTATATTTCTTTCATAATTCTCCCATTAAATCCATTTGTAACACTAATTAAAATGAATACACATGCCTTTAGCAAGAAACTACAAAATTACAACATTCCATCTGTTACATATATTAGCATAATTTTAGTTTACCGTGTAGGTAGGTGTTTATTAAAATAGCCGTGTCTCTTAACCTTTATAAATATAAAAAATATAAAATTGTTGGTTCATCAATCCATCAGCCCTTTAGGGTCACTCTTTGACGACCCTCGTGGCGGAATGGACCCGGACTGACGCGGGTCTCGGTTTCGATTCCCGGTCAGACAGACATCTGAAGTAGGTACTCGTGACTTAACTGATAATTAGATATAATATTAAAATGATGCACTAACGGACATTGTGATATTAATGTCTCATACGTATCCTCTCAATTAACAAATTCAATTTTTTACATTTTCTTTAACTTTAAAAATTGTGTATCTAAATTGAGATCACATCTTCTACGTTATATGCATGAAAGACGTCTGTCAACGAAAATTGCGTAAATAGAAAAACATAAATACCCTTTTTATACCATTTACTATAACGGTAAGACGTCTGTCGTGTTGTTAATTATAATTGATAGTGTATTGATTAGAAGGGTAGTAACGTATCATTCTATATAAATGCCTCGTGTAGTGTGTCGTCATTAGCATATAGATAAACATTGCAAGGAATATTAAATATAATGAATTATGTATTCAAAATGAACGTGTTCTTGTTATAACAAGTGGGTTGTTATGTTTAGTTTTTTGATATGGTATCAAAACGGGTCGGTATGCAGTTTGTCTATTTGTAAAGTAACTTTTTATATTTCAGCCTATTTTTAATTGGTATAATAATAAGATGGTTTACTAAAAGTCTAGTACATGAGTCATAGTCATATTATAAACTAGCTGATCCCCGCGGTTTCACCTCCGTTTAAAAAGTAAAAAGGAATACATATTTAAACCTAACTGAAATCCCGTTCTCTCGCGAGGGGGGCCGCATGCGCGTGGCGTGCGCGCTAATGCTTTTCTCCAAAATTAAAGGACCTTCAGCTATCTTCCAGTAAAAGTCCCGTCAAAATCGGTTCAGCCGTTCAGAAGATAGCCTCAGCCAAACAAACACACAGACAGACAGACATTTTTTATTGCATTTTCTTTTTCGTGTATAGGTACTTTCTAATGCATTTTTTATTTATTTGTATAGACAAGTAGAAGCATGGAAGCTCCCCCGTTAACCACTGGTGGTAACCCATCCAACCGCGAGTCGTGCAATGTTGCTTAACTTTAAAGGTTGATAACGATCGCCATGATTATTATGTGCACTCTTGCATATGATATACCTATTTAATAAAATTATACTTGCAAAAGTTTGTGCATATCGTTTGTAAGCGGCCTAAATTTATAGATAAGAATTACTTTAATGTGTAGGTATATCTAAATGTTTGTCTGTATATCAAATCTACTAGGTATTTTAAAAGTTATGTTGGTAGGGTAACAATACACAAATATACTTATCTCAAAAGTTTTATCTTTTTCGTTGTCTGCTAATTTTGACAATTGAATCAATTTGGATTGAACTTTCTTATAATGATAGAGCACTCTAATAATACAGACTACGTTACACCGTGATTATTAAGGGTTTTCTTACATAATCAAAGTAGCAAACGAGCATGCAAATCACCTGATGGTAAGTGGCCAGTGCGGCCCATGGACATCTGTAATCAACCCAGATAAGATCAAGATGCCGCCTATGTTTGACCACAGATGCGTTGCTAGCCTTAAGGACTGAGCTGGTACACCTCGGATAAGTATATCTCCTTAACCACACCCTTCATACTAGAACACAGCAGTGCTTAAGACTACTGTTATAAGGCAGAAATAGGTGTGGCGGATGTGCCGCCGGAGTCGAACCAAAAAAAAAAAAAAAATTATGGAGATTAACCACCGCGCCCCC